>CM037788.1:60085000-60135000 GCA_021229015.1 Solen grandis | reverse complement strand
TGCCTTTTGAAAGAGCACGCAAGTCAGTCCTAAACTTACGGTGAGACAACTTAGAGGAGACATCAAGTCACACTTCAAAATAATCTGCACATATCCCAGCTTAATTCATACTCTTTAATTCTGCAGTCAATAAATGAAACAACGAAATCATTAGATGGCTTACTATATATTGATTCGGAGCTGAAGTTTTCATTACTTCTATTACAGAGCAAATATTTACCCTGCATTACCGATAGTGTTACATCAAACACGTAATTAACCAGGACTCTGCATTTGTTTCCTCGTATTCGATTTATCAAGTGCACTACGTTACACGACATACTTAGTAAAAATGAAAGTTGTCGTACTTAATAGAAATTCAGACTTATATTTCCACATGTGGGGGAGACATAAAACATCTGAATTATAGTTCAGATTATCTAAAGGAGGCATTTCTTAAAGTTCTGAATTATACTTTAAAGTTAACGAAATGCTAGAAATAAAAATCAAGTTAGTGCAATACAGAACCACAACACGTGATTAATATTTTTACGAAGTGGACTTTCAAGATACTTTCTACCTCTGTGTTAATCAATTAGACTGTTATGAAGCCAACGTGGTGTGTTTATTTCAACATTTAGAAGAAGACTAGCGCTTTAGGTACCCTCTAATGATGTTAGTTTCAATGCCAATTATCATAAGAGAGCTGCCATGCAAACCTTCTAAAACATATTGGTCTCGTATTTTCCAAAAAGGAATATGGAATTGATGAATAAACATAGCAATACAACGTATTTAATTTAATAAATAGTATATTCAATTATTATTATTTAATATGTAGTTCGATAAAAATACATTTACATAAATTATAAATTATCACTTTTTGCAAACGATATATATACGTGTATATTTGTATGGTTAATAGGCTATAAATCACAAGACGACGGTCATCTGCATTTTCATTTGCTAGAAGAATACCTTAAATATTCAAATACATATAAATAGAACATTAATTAGTATGCACTTCCGTTTGCTTTGTGCTAAACTTACCTCCAAAGATGGTGATGGAAAAGAAGAAGATGACCTTGCAGGAGGTTGACGTCAGTGAAGTATATTCCATGTTTGTAAACAATGTTATCACTTCCGGTTCTCAAATTCACACAGTTCTGCAGGTTGGAAACTATTTTACAAAGTGGACGTGTTTGTTTTGAGTTCTGTGTAACTTGACGTACATTAAATCGTGTAAACAAGTCCCACTCAGTCGACTCCAACGTGTTTGCTCAATTCATTGCGTTTGTTTATCCTTTTTTTCACTTCGATGGCATTGGTCTTTTATCTGCATGGAAAATAAAAAATTTAATTAAGACAATATGGATTTATAAATTATCAAACTTTTAGGTTTTTTTTCCAAGCATTGCTTCAGTACCAGGTACTGCAAGTTTGTTAAAGTTGTCAGCCTACAAATGTACAACGTCTTTTTTAAGTCAGACATGTTCTGGTTATTCCTAGAAGTTTAGTAGAATTTAGCAATCATTTGGAGATGGTATTAGTGGTGGAAGTATTCCTGAAGTCAGGAAATGAGAAAATATCCATTAAAGCAAATTTTCTGCCCCGTTGATTATCAAGATTTTGTGAAATGCACTCGAGTGTACGCCCGGGGTTGTAAACTGATTAAAACTATTGATTGACTAGGTAGGAAACGTGCGAAAGGAATCCGAAGACTTCCAAATCTAGAATTAGAAACTACAAATGGCTGCTCCATTTCTCTCATGCACTGTTTACAATTGACTGTACTCAGTTGAAGTGTCTATATGACTTCTTATAGCTTAAGTTGTCTATAACTTTGTCTGGTTCATTTTCTCTGCCTTTTAATTTTTTCCAATTTGCTCTAATAGCGAGATGGTTTTATTAATGTTATATTGATATTGCCTAATTAATGAAATGGTCGGATTATCAAGCCACATCAAAGAATTAAGCTGTCGGATTATCAAGATTCATTGTCTAAATAATGAGATGATCTGATTTTCGAATCATGTAGTCTTCACGATTTTCCGTTCATACTATCCTTTTCATGTTTCAAACTCGATAAAGACACATACGTAATAGGACTTGTATGTATTTTGTGGTGTGTATGCAACTAGACACTTGAATAGGTTTATGGTGCCGAATATAATAACTGTATATTTTCTAGCAGTAAAAGTTTTGGGTTTCCCATATAATCTTTATTCCGGGCATCAATTAATAGTGCATGAATTACGAGTGGTCTGATTATCAAGTGATATTTTCTGAATACTGAGTGGTCTGATTATCAAGTGATAGTGTTTGAATTACGGGGTGAACTGATAATCACGTGATAGTGCCTGAGTATCGAGGGGTCTGATTATCACGTGATAATGTCTGAATAACGAGTGGTCTGATCATCAAGTGATAGTGTATAAATTACGAGTGGTCTGATTATCACGTGATAGTGTCTGAATAACGAGTGGTCTGACCATCACGTGATAGTGTATAAATTACGAGTGGTCTGATTATCACGTGATAGTGTCTGAATTACGAGTGGTCTGATTATCACGTGATAGTGTATGAATTACGAGTGGTCTGATTATCACGTGATAGTGTCTGAATTACGAGTGGTCTGATTATCACATGATAGTGTATTAATTACGAGTGGTCTGATTATCAAGTGATAGTGTCGAATTAAGAGTAGTCTGATTATCAAGTGATAGTGTCGAATTACGAGTGGTCTGATTATCAAGTGATAGTGTTTGAATTACGAGTGGTCTGATTATCACGTGATAGTGTCTGGATAACGAGTGGTCTGATTATCAAGTGATAGTGTCTGAATTACGAGTGGTCTGATTATCACGTGATAGTGTAATTACGAGTGGAATTAAGAGTAGTCTGATTATCAAGTGATAGTGTCGAATTACGAGTGGTCTGATTATCAAGTGATAGTGTCGAATTAAGAGTAGTCTGATTATCAAGTGATAGTGTCGAATTACGAGTGGTCTGATTATCAAGTGATAGTGTTTGAATTACGAGTGGTCTGATTATCACGTGATAGTGTCGAATTACGAGTGGTCTGATTATCACGTGATAGTGTCTGAATTACGAGTGGTCTGATTATCAAGTAATAGTGTCGAATTACGAGTGGTCTGATTATCACGTGATAGTGTATGAATTACGAGTGGTCTGATTATCAAGTGATAGTGTCTGAATTACGAGTGGTCTGATTATCAGTGATAGTGTCTGAATTACGAGTGGTCTGATTATCACGTGATAGTGTCTGAATTACGAGTGGTCTGATTATCAAGTGATAGTGTCTGAATTACGAGTGGTCTGATTATCACGTGATAGTGTCTGAATTACGAGTGGTCTGATTATCAAGTGATAGTGTCGAATAACGAGTGGTCTGATTATCACGTGATAGTGTATGAATTACGAGTGGTATGATTATCAAGTGATAGTGTCTGGATAACGAGTGGTCAGATTATCAAGTGATAGTGTCTGAATTACGAGTGGTCTGATTATCACGTGGTAGTGTCTGAATTTCGTGTGGTCTGATTAGTGTCTGAATTACGAGTGGTCTGATTATCAAGTGACAGTGTATGAATAACGAGGGGTCTGATTATAAAGTGATAGTTTCTGAATAAGGAGGGATCTAACTATCAAGGGAAAGTGCCTTAATTGTGAGGGGTCTGACTACCAAGTATTATTGTCTTCATTAGGAGATGGTCTTATTATCAAGTATTATTGTCTGAATTACGAGGGTCTGATTATCAAATTGTCTTGAAATTGATCTTATTATGTAAGACTAATATCGTAGAGAGGAACATTCCTGTGAACAATTATCACACAATTTATCATAAGTGTAAAGGTTAATAACAGCACATTCCAATATGAGTGATAGTATAGACTTAAGGGTATTTATCACAGTTTACCATCGCAATGTTTTGGACACGTAAAAGGGGAAAAACAAAACACGTTAGCTTTTCGTCCAGAAGGTAAAGAGTAACACATTTCGGATATGCGCAATTTTCGGATGATGTCAGTGCTTAAAGGGTTGTTTCACTCATCACTGGATCATACCGTTAAAAGAGACCTTGCCAACGAACAAAATAAAACGCTTATAGATTATTATCTTTCAGTTCGTAGAGAAGGAGAGAACACACCCTGTCGATGTTGCCATAGAAACAGGTCATAACACGGTGGCCTATATATTTATTAATTTTTTATTTTTTTTTTTTAAAAAAAATGGAAATTTAAACCATTTAATTATATATATTATAAATTATCTGATTGTATGTGCGACTTCCATTTGTAGAATTTTCATATTTTTTTCCTTTTAAAGACAATGTAGAGTTAAGCTATTTATTATGGACGGTTACCATGGATGCAAGAATCCATTGTTATCATTTCGTATTCATTACATTTTTTACATAAGACTGGTGAAAATCAGAAAAAAATATCTTGCAGAAAAACTGTAATGAAAACCCTTAAGTATAAATTTTAAAGCCGTTTTCCACTATATTCATGTTTACTTGTAAATTCAAATACAAGTATCTCTATTATTTCACATTGTTTATGTTTTCTACAATACCATGACTTATTCATATGTAAGGATCGAAGAAAAAGAAGAAAAATGATTATCTTTGTGATATTATTGTGCTTAAATAGTTTAGAAATGATGCAAATCAAGGTGGTTTAAGTTGAGACAACGATTTAGTTTTGTGGACTTGAAATAAGAATTATCTACTTAATTGATTGGTTAAACAGTATACCTATATCAATAATGACAGTAGGGGTCCTCTGGCTTAAGAACTGAAATATCTACACAGGTGAATACAATAAATTGATTGACAGAAAATGATATTAAGTAAATAACATTGCTTACAGTGTTTGTTTCTATGACCGATATGACGTTGCGTTGATATTCATGATGTTTACTGATATGAAAAACACAATGTGGCATTCTTTTTACGTCTCCCACGTTTATAGTTATATGCATTGTATTACCACTGCCACTAGAATTTATATGTATTATCATTATCATTAACGTCTCCCAAGTTTATAGTTATATGCATTGTATTACCACTGCCACTAGAATTTATATGTATTATCATTAGTTTATAGTTATATGCATTGTATTACCACTGCCACTAGAATTTATATGTATTATCATTATCATTAACGTCTCCCAAGTTTATAGTTATATGCATTGTATTACCACTGCCACTAGAATTTATATGTATTATCATTATCATTAACGTCTCCCAAGTTTATAGTTATATGCATTGTATTACCACTGCCACTAGAATTTATATGTATTATCATTATCATTAACGTCTCCTAAGTTTATAGTTATATGCATTGTATTACCACTGCCACTAAATTATATTTTCATATATATCACCATCAAACAACCATACCACCATCAGCAGCAGTATCATCATTAGTTTTATTATTATTACCACCACCACATTCATCATTATCATTACCACCACATTCATCATTATCATTACCACCACCACATTCATCATTATCATTACCACCACCACATTCATTATTATCATTACCACCACATCCATCATTATCATTACCACCACATTCATCATTATCATTACCACCACTGTCATCATTATCATTACCACCACAACATTCATTATTATTTTTACCACCACATTCATCATTATCATTACCACCACATTCATCATTATCATTACCACCACCATCATCAGCAATATCATCATTAGTTTTATTATTATTACCACCACCACATTCATCATTATCATTACCACCACATTCATCATTATCATTACCACCACATTCATCATTATCATTACCACCACCATCATCAGCAACATCATCATTAGTTTTATTATTATTACCACCACAACCATCATCATAATTGAACTTTTATTCTCTTTTATCATTGTTCTCACAGCTTCCTTTAAAAAAAAACATCATTGAAAACGTTTGATATATTTACATGTGTATTTAAATGTAATGTCAAGGTGTTTTTTTTTTTGTGTTTTTTTTTTGTCAACAATATAGATATGTATAGAACAGTGTCCTATTTTAAAGTTACCTTTTGTGTCTCTCATACTCATACAAGAAAAATAATACAAGGAAATTTCTGGTTATCAAAATATTGTAGACACTGACCACATAAGGTACATGCCATTTAAAAAAGGAGCGTCATTTACAAAAGTGTGCACATGTTGGAATTGTCCATGTGGTGTACGCTTACCAGTCTACAGGAAGTCCTCGGTTGTCTAAGTTGTAGATTCACTCACCCAGAGAGTGTGTATGAGGACATTGCATCATGTGACATGTCCTTTACCGGTATGTTGGGGTTTCAGTTTCCTCCGGAAGGCTCTCCTATTCTCTGGAAATAGAACAAAATGTCATTAAGTATGGCTATGATTCAAAATAATCATCATATTTTTATAGTCGGAATATTATTATTTGTAGAAGTAGTAGTTGTTGTTGCAACATTATATTTGATACAAGTAGTGTTACTATTATAATCATTTTCTCTTTCTTGTCTTCTTCTTGTCTTTCTCTTCTACGTCTTCATCCTTACTGACATTGTATGAGTTATAGTTGTTGTTTTTATCAAATAATTACTAACGCAAAGTAATCAAAATATAACATAAAAAGAAAATGAACTGTGAAATGTACGAATGCTTGTGCTGTACATGCGTGCTCATGTGTTTATCAGCCCAAACATATTTCTCTCCTTCGCTTACTTCATTAAAAAAATCTAGGACAGACAATATCAGTATCATCTCTGTCTGTTTCCCTACCCTACAGACTTTGTTTATTTTTAAATAGTTCAAAAGCTAGTGGTCACGAAGTGCTGGATCTACAGAGATCTCCCAGACAAGTTCTGGTCGACAAAAACATCATGAAATTAAAACCAAGGCATAACTGATAACGTTAGCGGAATCTCTGGTGTAGGGTTTCGTACATTTTTATAACGCAGCAAAATATCGTTATCTGACATTTAAAAGAAGTCGTGCGAAACCAATCAGGACCTCTCCCTGGGTAAACGAATCATGGACTATAACATTGATGTCCTGTTTTTGTTATTAAATATTTTTGCAGAAAATTAAGTTTAAGAAAGATCAATGTTAACACAAAATTTAATAGAAAAACTGTTTTACATAGAATAGCATATCTTGAAATAATATCATTAAGATACAAATGTATACACATATCCAGGCCTGTGCATCGTATGAATGAGTTGATTGTGTTAAAAATGAAATTGTGAATACACATCCTCAAAGGATGTGTTGCATTAAAGTATACATTTATACGCCCATGATTTTAGGGATAGAGAGAGGGAGAGACAGATAAATAATCATAAATACTGTCATGAAATTCTATGTAAATATATATATTTTTTTTGTGAATTTTATACTTTTTAAATTTAAGACATTAAATGAAAGAGTTTTACTATGACTCACTTTATCATTTCAGTCAGTCAGTAATAGAAGAAAATTAAAAATAATATTTACAGACATTTACTGTAAAATATACAATATATATATATGCTGAAATATACCTGAGTTTGGAATTCTCTAATTCAAATATGATTTTATATGAAAATCCAACTGTGAGTGTTCACACTCCTTCTAATTGTTTAAGAGTAACTTCAACGTGTACAGCATATCAATTAGTGCAGTCTACACTTGAGAGTCCTTGAAAAATATCTGAACCTATCCAAACACTAAGCCTCTCTTGTTTACATACACAAAACTCGCATTTTAATCACGAGTTAGCCGGTGGTGCTACGGATTCAAGAATTCAAGTTACACAGATTCTGTGATTTTCTGGGATTTTTTCGCAGGCTGTAGGCAATGTCGTGCAACCAACTGAAGTGACTCTTTGTTTCTTCTTAGCCGGAAATCTCATAAAATATTTATTTTCCTTTCCTTGGTCTACTGTATAAATTTAAAAAAAAAAATCGGTTGAAAACTTCATGTACAGATAAGAGACATATAATAATTTGAAGTGGATAGACAGATAGAGAGAGCGAACTACTAAGAGAGAGAGAGAGAGAGAGAATAGGAAAATAATCAAGTTTATGAATGTGGTTTTAAAGCACATTTAATTAATTAATGCTCACCTTGATTGAAATGACGTCACAGAAACTATAGAAACGAATATCCACAATCAAGGGTATAGCTAGTTGTCAGTAGAAAATATTACCATCTCAAAACTGAAAGAAAAATGTTAGTTTAAAATCATGGCGGAACATGATCAACATTTCTGGCATAGTTCTGCTCGGTACACATACTAATTGTAATGTATGTAAGACATACTCTACAAACGATATTGTACTATTTATATCAACATATCTGTGGTGCAAAAGAAAGGGCTATCCCGTTATCTTTATGCCCTTCCGGTGAACCCGTGTCTCGTGAAACAGAGGATGTACCTTAATTTGAAAACTTGCATCGAAGTCTATCTATCTATCCGTCCATTTATTTTTATTCACCTATCTTTTATCCATCTTTTTTTTCTATTCATCCATTGATATCCGAAATATCCAACGTATCCCGGTGCACAGTGTATATCTCATGCGCATATTTTTTAATTTTATTTTTTAAATATAATCTACTGCACTTGATCATTCAACGTAGGGTGGAAATATTTATATTCTTGTCAATTAATGCATCCATCCATTAACTAATTTCTTCTCCTATCCATTCATTCGGTTCCTCTATCCATCCATTTCGACAAAATGTAAAGATTTTTTATGTATTATTTTCACATAATTTACTATTTCAATCGATAATGCTCAAAGCTTATTTATCAAAGCATCAATATAATTTTCACATTTATTGAGGTTTTTTAGATTTGAGATTATTTAAGAATACATAAATATACATTTTCAAATTATTAGTGTTTATGTGATAAGAAGCATGTTCGGTGCGGATTAAAGTACTGGCTAGCTCCAAGACACTAGCACTGAGTGGTGTCAAACTTGTGTTAAATTTGCTGGTTCATATATTACTTCTAGTATTTATTTCACTTCTAATAATAATTCAAATTATTTTTCATGAATAACTAATCAAAGGGTTAAATATATATATATATATATATATATATATATATATATATATATATATATATATATTATTCTACGCCAACCAGAATATGCGAAAGATTATGCGAAAGGAAAATGTTCAAATAAAGACCAGTTGAAGATGTTCCATTCTATTTTTTATTAGCGTATAAACAAAAACCGGAGCGCTAACCGGAGCATATGTGCGTCCCAACTTTTATAATTGCATCTTATTTTATCAGTTAAGTCGCGATAGATGATATATGAATATGTGAATATTCACATACAGGCATGTTACATATGTGAAAGTCTCGTACGATTGACGCGTTTCTCGTGATGATATATTTATGAGAGAGAGAGATGTTTCCAACTCAGTAGACCAGTCCACAATATTCTACAAAATATTCTCCGATTTATGGATCTACGGAAATGTCACTTTGCCCATTTAAACCGTTAACACAGAGTCATCTTGTTTGATTTCCGTCATGAACGCTAATTGGGTTGTCAACGTTATAATGCGGAGATTACCAAAACATAGGAAGTTCACGGAGAGACGGGGCACAGCTTTCATAAATCATATCGTTCTTGAAAATTATATTATTATTTAACAATCTGGATATATATAATATTTCACAGCGTAATTGAATATAATGACAAAGGTCTCACCATTATATTCTTGCGTTTTCTGGTCATTTTAAATGGGCCACTTTACCAAGTGTAGCCCAGTTTTAGCACGGTTACCTCGTACGACTATAGGTTCTTTTTTATTTGTTAGAACATGTAAGTATTACATGTGCAAGGCAGAAAATCATTTCCGTTTAACGTTTGTCATATTGATATCATAAAATAAATGTTTATGCAAAATGTAATTAAAATATATGACGATTTTTTTTATCATTGTTTTAAATGACTGAAATATATAAAATTTTTTTTAAATTAATTTATGAAATGTAGTTTTGTTTGAATATCCATGTATATCATTCAAATAGAATCATTTGCGCGTCGACTCTAAATCAAAATCTTAGCATAGTATCTGTATTAATTCTTTAACTAAATTTGTATTTTCGTTTTTATACTGTTTTTGTTTATCTAACGAAATTTTATGATCATATTCATCTACCTTTCACTATCATATCTAATACTAGATAAACGCAGGTATGTTAATTCCATTTAATAACTAAGAAACATAATCATCTAAAAATATCGATTAATTCTATTTCATACAATTTGGAAATCGTCTTTTGTAGATTTTGTAACCATTATATCAATTCATATGAAGAACAGCAAAAATGCGATCTTAAGCATTATATAACCTAGGATGTTAAAATAGAAGGAATCCTTCTTTAAGACATTCGATTAGAGACTTTTTCTGAATCTGTACAAACGTTAGATATCCTGTTCCTCATTTATAAAAAAAAGATGCAAGTGAATAAAAGCCTCTGAATATATATATATAAAACACTTTAATACCTAATATAGACGCGACATAGACATATTTTCATTTGATATGCAAATACTAAATATTTATATTCGGAATATAAGTTATAGACTAAACACATTAATCAAACTTTTCTGGATAGACACCGACAGAACTTTCCTAAAGCATTATGTAAACAGCTGCCCCCTTCGCTATTTTGAACGATATGTAACTATATTGTTTTTACACATAAGGTTAGTATTATTATATATACACTTACTTGGAGTTTCAACATCGAATCTATCCACTCGGCGTTATAACAAATTTCACTATTCCATAGCAGTTAGATTTATGATTATATGGCTTCATACAGCAGTTTCTTCCTAATTTAAAATACCATTTCACACCGTAAATGCGTACTTCCTTTTTTCCGCCAGCGATTTCACTATAATTTATTCATGTAAGAACTCCAAAAACTTTTGTAAAGTACATATTCCCGGAGACCTCTCATTCGCAAGCGCCCGACTTGACTTCTTTCATTGAAAACTTCTGAAAACGGACCGTTCCCTCCGATACTCTGGTATTATGTGTAATTTACCCATTTATCTGCAAAATATGCTATAATTCAATAATTCCAACTGCGGTAGTTTTGTCGCGGTAAACGACTAGGTCTCGGTATATGCATCTACGGGACCGACTTCTCCTCAAATACACGTGGTGCCGGAGAATAGACACGCAGTTGGATTCTGGCGCGGTCCAATATCAGGGCTGTGTATCTCAAATATCACCAATATCTACACAAGATAGGCGCATTTTCTGCAACATACCGGTAATGTGACATTGTCATCGAGCCACTTCCGTTGAGGATACTCAATACTTCTTTTCTTTATTACAAGGATAATGCATTCATGGACTTCGTTCGCTGTTAATTGAAATGTTTAAAGATACGTGGCACATAATATGTTTTACCGTTGTAATTACCTTTTATTGTATATAATAATGACGTCCTCTGGTGATAACGATCATTGTGTGAAGAATATGGCTCGATTTCATTTTGGAATCGCCATGCTCTGGAAACTGAGTGTCACACACTTATATGTACAGTGTATCTGCTCGCTCCTCAGTCTTTATTTATTTGTTGCCTATGGTTAACAGTCTGGAGGAGACTCGGATAAACCCTTGTCCAGGATTGAACTACCAACATATAGGTCTATGATCAACCATCCCATCCACGAGATCACGTCTTCTGTCATTGAAATGCATACAAAACATATATCCATTGCTGGATAAGAACACACATAGAAAGAACCATCGTTTTTAAATGAGTTATAGATGAACACATACAACTACTACAGCAACCATGGAACCGATCCTACTTTTGATGATCAAAACGAAACAATATCTTTACGTCAAGGGCTTGAAATAGTCAAAACTGTTATTAAATCGTATTGTACACTGGATATTTATTGAGATAAACTAAATAAAAAAATAGGAAGGGGGACAAGAGCAATTTTTCATCATCTAGATCTTGATCAATCATCATAATGTTAAACACTTCACCAAGTTTCGTTTATATATTATTAAATTCTAAAAGGAAGGGTGAAGAATATTAACACGTGTGTATCAATCATTATTTGAAAGTTTCTCACAGTCGAGGAGAATCGTACTCCCTTTGGGAATCTAAAAAACAATGACTGGTATACAAAACTACGTAAGTCATTTTTAGATCTAGACAAACTACTTTCTTTTTCCAAAACTGGAAACGACGTAGCGTCTTATAAGACCTAATATATATACTGTATATATTATACTTGTCCCATCAACAAGACAAGAAATGTTTTTCGAAATTAGTGATGATAAGTATTCCAGTTGTAAAGTCTTTTTCCTCTAATTGTCAGTAATTGTCCTTTTCATATGTTTTTTGAAATATATTTATTTTTGGAAAGAAATCTTATATCTTTAAGTACTTCCTTCTCTTGGTGGTTCCTTGATTGGACAAGTACTTTGCGGCTGGAAAGTCCATTAACATGCTCGCCCCCGACGGTGTTTGAACACACAAACTTTAGATCCGCAGTATTGTACGTTACCGAGGGACAACCCTGTTTCTATGTCATGGATCAATAGGGGGATGAAAAGCTGTTTTACCATTTGTATGTACAGACATGGAAATAGTTGTACTCGTCTAAACTTGAATCTTTGTTCGTCTAATTTGGATATGATAATTGTACTTGTCTAGACTCGAATCTTTTCTTATCTAATTTGGATATAATGATTGTACTTGTCTAAACTTGAATAATCCTTGTTTATCTAAATCGCATATAATGATTGTACTTGTTTAAACTTGAATAATCTTTGTTTATATAATTGGATATAATAATTGTACTTGTCTAAACTTGAATAATCTTTGTTTATATAATTGGATATAATTGTCTTGATATGGACTGGAAATAATGATATAAACTGGGAGCGAGTAGAACTTAAATAAGCTGGAAATGTTATCTAAACTCAATCTGAAAATAAATGAAGATATATAAACTAAAAAAGAACTGCTCTGATATAAACATGTTTATATATGTATTTATCTTAATTGGAAGGAATAATATGAAACTGGAAATATTGTCTTAACCAAAACCTGAAATGATTACCTAAGCTGAAAAGAATTTATCTAAACTATAAATAATTGTACTATAATAATATAAAAAAATAGGAAGAACGTATCAAAACTGATAAGATTTACGATAAAAAAAAGTTTCTGTCATGTGCAGTAATATGATACACTGATACGAAATATTTCGCCTCAAAAAGTCTATAATCAATTAATTTTCGCCTTATAAAAATCCACAATGAAAACACAAGTCACGACTCTGTTTTTTACTTTTGTTTGTTGTTGTTTTTTTATCATTTCATACACAATGTTTTAGAAATATAATTTGCAAGCATAAGATTGAAAGTTTTCAGCAATTTTCAAAATCGTTCCCCTTTGACATTTTTCAGTGTTGATAAATGCGACAGGAAATATTAAAGTAAATATGCTTCAGGCATTTCTGCGTGACACATTTGAAAGCGGTATACTTCATATCACATTCTAATTGGTTTCAGTTGACACAAACTTTTTGATTTGTAAGATATCATATCATGACAATGGAGATTCACTTGATGATTAATACAGAAATAAGGAGGGATGGTCGAGAAGGGAATGAAATTTAACTGGAAAGACCTGAATCCGCTGTGTTATACACAAAAGACGTTAAGAAAGCAGATGGATGAGCAGACGACGAAGGAAAAACACGTGAGAGATTTAATTTGTTATCCTCCTTCATTTCCTTGATCTACATTATCATCGGCATCGTCATCATCTACTTCTTAGCCATCAAAATCATTATCATTAACAACTTAAACAACATTAATTTATCAAAGACGTACGTGGGCTTCGCTTCATGCAAAATATGGAAAGCATCTTGAACACAATAAAAAAAGTAATGTTTTGCATAAACCAGGTTGATTTTTACAGATAAGAATTAACTCAATCATGTCCACAAATCTAAACGCTAAATATGTTTAATATTCTTTGTAGCGTGTGTTACAGTTAATATGTCTTTTAAACGATGAAGTAGAGTTCACTGACATAATATATACATCCAGTACTTTCTTCAAAATGAATTGGCATAAAGTTAAGACGTAAATGGCACTAAAATATGAAATACAAACCTACGTAGTCCATATCTTACAGGAATAAAGAACCATGCAACAATACCTTAATTAGCCAGACATCGAAAAGGGAAGTAGTTCCGTACAGGAAGCGATCTTTTGTTGTTCCGGTGCGAGCAGACGACATTTGATATGAAATATTATTGCGTGAAAAATGGCGACGAGATGTGTCGTAAAACATCATATTTTTAAAAACTATAAATTTCTCTTCCCCTGGGATGACTTCTTGAACATTTTGTCTAGTCTGATAGATTAAAATATGAATACCCATAATATGTGCCCGAAGAATCGAAATATACCGACAGCGTAGCACATTTTGTAGGAAAGAACAGTAGTAGAAGGGACCATACAATCGTATATAAGTTTCATGGACGACAGCTCCTAACTAGTACGAACTACAATACCAACAGAATATACGAGACGCCGCAGTCAAGTGGATATTTTACACTGATTACGATTCCAGTGGTTGTTTGATCGAGTCCCAGATGCAAGGTATTGGTCGACTCTAGGAACAGTCGAAGGGATCATACGAATAAATTGCACTAGTTTGTTTCGCTGTTTGTTTAAGTGGACACAATTTTATCTGCGTGGATTTCATAGAATCTATCTCACTCGACGATTTAACAAGGTAGCATGCAGACATACCCGTTCATGATTGTTAGAAATATTTCTCCTTCAGTTTCCTTGACATACATATTATGTGTAAGCAATATACATGCAGAAGCGAATGATAGTAATGATGTAAGAAAGACTGGTGCAGTGGTTCAGGACACTCTCACACTATCATAAAACTATTTCCCCATGTTTTATCATATTTGGAAGTGACACTTGGCCATCATTTTGCCACTTATTGGAGATCCGTGCTGCTACGAGAGATATGGTGTAAACAATATCACAGTCTGTTTTAAATCCCCACGTCTTAGAAAGCCAAACCTTTTACCAGCGAAGTAAAACAAACACACACACACATTTTTATTGTACTCGTAAATTGACCTCCATTTAAAAGAAACCTAAGCTGTGCATAAAATACACCTACGTACAAAGGCAGTCAGCTATTTTTAAGCACCCTGCTTTAAAATAAAGGAAACTTTTTTTAATCTTGAAGTAACGTCATTTAAGCTATAGCATACGAAGCCGACTTTTCTCTCAGCACTCAGCTTTGGAGTAAAGGAAAGCTCTTTTTTTTTAAAACGCTGGCCTCAATTTAGAGGCAATCTCAGCTGAGGGCATGTTTCACTAAATGCATTGCATATCGTTTTATTAATGTCACATTGTCAAAACCACCCTTAAATCACTTCGATATGTCTATATTGTTAAGTATTCAAAAGCATTATGAAAACAAATCGCTGCATTAAAATACAACAGAGCTACCTTAAATACAACAGAGCTACCTTAAATACAACAGAGCTACCTAAAATACAACAGAGCTACCTTAAATTGAATATTTTTTGTGAACTGTAACTCTACCTTGTCTTAATTTTAAGTTTTCGAAATTGCTGGAAGAATGTGATGCCAACTTAGTTTGGAAATGCCGCTTCAAATCTAATTTCTACTCGACCTAGGTATAGTTTTTGTGTTGTAAATCGGTTTTTGTATGTTTAGATTGCTCATGTAGCGGTCGAAGACCATTTCTGACTTTCCTTAATCTTCAAGACTGTGTCGCCCACTTTATTTTCTTTATATAACGTCACTATATACTGCTCTGTCATCAAATACTGAACAGTAATTGCAAAAAGTAGAGTTTGAAAATAGGTTTCCGTTTTCTTTATGCCTTACTTTTATTGTTCACTTTCGGACATATTTATGAACAAGTTAGCACATAAGTCAGGTCTAAAACTGGCGCAGCAGTGTTTTCTTCTCTCTCTCTCTCTCTCTCTCTCTCTCTCTCATCGAACAAGGAAGGGTAACAGGAACGGCTAATTTCTTATTTATGAATATACACAATTACAAAAATGGATGAAGATCCAATTTGAAAGCAAAAGGACTAGATGCTTGGCTTGGGAAAATAAATTTAAGGTAGGTTCAAGCTACTGATCAGACCCACTAGATCTAGTGAGAAGCCAGAAGTTGTTAAGACCGTCTAACGTAAAAAAAGGTTCGAGTATGACCGAGAAGCCTAGCGATCGAGATGCGAACAGGAAGTGCTCGAGAATGGTCGAATATAGGTCCAGATGATCATGAAACGATAGTACAGTGATCTTGTTTGGTTGAGTTAAAAAAAATTCAATGAATTCCCGATATGCTGTCCTGGTCAATTCTACTATTACCTGATCGCTACTCGGTCGTTGCTCGATCGTCCGTACATATACAAGCGTTATCGACCGCGACCGACCCCTGATGCAGCAGGGATCGAGATGTTTGAGTAATCCTGTAGGTCAGTATATCAACGAATGTCAGTAACAGGGTCAAGGATAATGTAGAAACGAGATTTAGATCGTAGGCAAAGGAATGCGAGATGTTCGAGTAATCCTGTAGGGGTCAAGAGTATATGAAACGATGTGATAATCTGTTAGGTGATAACAAAGACCGAGATGTTTGAGTAATCCTGTGGTCAAGGGTTCTACTATACCTGATCGTACTCGGTCGTTGCTCGATCGTCCGTACATATACAAGCGTTATCGACCGCGACCGACCCCTGATGCAGCAGGGATCGAGATGTTTGAGTAATCCTGTAGGGGTCAAGGATGGATAATGTAGCAAAGACCGAGATGTTCGAGTAATCCTGTAGGGGTCAAGGATGGATAATGTAGCAAAGACCGAGATGTTTGAGTAATCCTGTAGGGGTCAAGGATGGATAATGTAGCAGCGATCGACATGTTTTAGTAATCTTGTAGGGGCATTGATGGATAATGCAGCAGCGATCGACATGTTTGAGTAATCCTGTAGGGGTCAAGGATGGATAATGCAGCAGAGATCGACATGTTTTAGTAATCCTGTAGGGGTCAAGGATGGATAATGCAGCAGCGATCGACATGTTTTAGTAATCCTGTAGGGGTCAAGGATGGATAATGCAGCAGGGATCGAGATGTTTGAGTAATCCTGTAGGGGTCAAGGATTGATAATGTAGCAGAGATCGAGATGTTTGGTTGGGTTTAAAGTCGTGGTCGATCGAGTAGCGGTCGAGAAGTCATATTCAAGCTTGGTCAAACAAATCGTCGGTCTTGCATAGGCTATAGGCGATATGACTTAATTGAGGAGATCTGATCGGCAGTATGAACCTACTTTTAAATATATATTAAAAATATGTTTGTTGATTATTCTATCATTTTGGGGTGTCGTTTGTTGTTGTTTTCTTTGGCAGTCTTTTCTATTGTAATATTTGGTCACAAAATAAGACCAAATAAAAAAATCCTCCCTCGATATACATGTATAAACATATGCCTTTTACATATATATGTTTGTACATATATCACTTATCAACTTTAATCCAAAACACACTTAGTGAAACGTGCAATGTCTGATCTAAGCTCTTAGAAAATCTATATTTCCCTCAATCATATTTCGTAATATAACATTCCCTTGGTTCTGTGATATCTATTCTTGGATATATATTAAAATTGTATGTGAAATGTCATTTTGTATGCATATTTTCAGATGATAGATTAATTCATTTAAAACGTTCAATTCTGGTCTTATATCTAATTGCTATATTCTTTACAAGTAAGTTGCAGTCTCAGGGAAATAAAAAATGTATACAAATCTGTTAAAGAAGAATCAACATATCGCTTCTTCAGACGTAAAGCTAAAAAAGGAAATATCCAAAAGAGCATACTAAAGCTGTGATTGGACGGTACATGACCATCTGCCATTTTTAACAAGCGAATTTATGTACTTTAATCCTTTAATAAGATTCAAACGTCAATCTCTATTTCACACACACACACACACACACACACACACACACCTCTCTCTCTCTTAGATTGTTTTCTTTCTCTCTCTTTCTCTCACTTTAGAAAGATATCAACTTTTACTCGCATTTTTGTGATTGTAATTTGTCACACAATGACACACATTTCACGTCAATAATATCATCTACTTCTGGGAAATAGATCTAAACAATTTAGCAACTGACTATATATGAATAAAAAGCCAGAAAAAAAAATGCAAAAAAGGGCCCTCATTTGGCTTACATATATTTTATTTGTAAATGTGTCAAAATGATAAAAACGGGAAAAAGACGTAAACACATAATGTTGATCGAAAGCGATAGGGACACAAGCGATTCCAGATACTAGTCTCAAGGTTGAACTGATACTTTGTTTATCGTTCATTCAAAATTATGTAGAAAATGTCTGCGTTTCGAGAAGGTTTTCGCATCAGAAATTATTGATATTATGCAAATTCCTCAACTGTTTAATATCATGTTACGTTTGAAGGAAGACCTGAAGAGATTATGCGTGATCTGATTGGCTGGTAGAGAGACTTTTGTTAAATATTATGTGTGCAATTTGAATTTTTCTTGTAGAACAAGCCCTTTAATGCCTTTCCAGGTTTTGTAATTATTCTGACAAAAACACGTTGTGCGTGAACATTAGGTAAAATTGTTTCAATGTTTGGTCTGATGACATTCAAAAATCAGCAGTTAGGATGCCTTTGCTACATAATGTTTATATGCTGCCTTTAACCTTGGTTTGTTTTTACTTTATTTTGTTATTTAAATATTTATTTATTTAATCTCTTTTTTATTTTTCATTAAATAACCTAATCCAAACTAATTCTTTAATTCTAGATAAAGGCCATTAAATCGTTTCAAAAGATTGATTGGAAACGTGTTTCTTTCATTGCTCTTGGTTTTCTATAGCCGTAGTTTTGTATCAAATAATTTTGTTTAAATCGATGACTGAATTTTTAACGTGACAATGTAGATCTAATAATAATTCAGAGTTTCACGTTCATCCTACTTTATAACATACCAAAACAACCGTTTTGTTCTGTTATATCTAACAGTTAAAACGATAAATGCACGTCAAATGATTCAGTGTTATTCTGTAATTGACATTACTGTAAAACTTCCAGAGTCGGGGATCCCTCACTTTACATTTTTTTTGCTATTTATCATATCGTAAATTATATACATTCAGGGTCTAATGCAAGTTTATGGGGATTTTATAATTGTTTATTTCCAAATCACGAGACTCGATCCAACAAATACACGGACAAACGTCTGGTTCTGAGGTTAATCGATTGAACGGTTTCGTAAATTGTCTTTCTCAAATTGAACTCACTTGTAGGGGGTAGTCGCTTTTGCAAACATTTTGATTTTTAAAATTAATTAAAGATGGATACTTGATTAATAAAGGTATTCCTTGCATGCTTATCAAGATGAAACAAGTCAGGATTCAATATGATTATCAATAAACATGACCGACTGATTATAAAAATGTCAGACGTTCGAATATAAGTGCACTAAATCCACTACATTGTTTTCATGTTCAATTTTAGAATAAATAGATAATAATCTTCTGTAAAGAGGTGCGAATCATTCACGAATTATAAACCATATTTTAAAGGCATACATGCAGAATAAAATTAGTTTCTATATAGACAAATAAGGAAAATTAAAACTATCCGTGATCATTTTCTAAAACTTTGCATGATTATGGAAATTACACTAGAAACAAAATTATGGGAAAAACTCGGGGTCATCATTATACTTTTTTATTTTCCCCTGAAAAAGAGCTTTTTGGTCTTTTCAGTCATTTCCAAGGGTAGATAACTCAATAGTATGGGCTAACAACGCTTCATATAATTTCAACTCGATGTTTGGTATTATCTGTCACTATGTAAAGGTTTTAGAAATTCTTTCAACAGATTTTATATTATAGTCACATACGCGAATAAATAGAAATTTTCTTCTTTTTTTTTTCAAGAAAAATGCAGTATGTTTTTTTTGCTGAAGCATATTGAATAGAATTGTTTTATACTTTGCACAATGACTTGAAATGAAACAATAAACAATAATGTGAAATAAAATAAAGTATCGATAGGCTTGATTTTAAGTTATCTGCCCTTGAAAATGACATAAAAGAGCACAAGAAAAAAAAACTCACCTTCAGGGACAGAACACTCAATAAGAGGACTGGCGTCCCTCAGTTTTTCCCCCATTAATTAGTTTCTAATGTAATTCCTATTATCATGCAAAGTTTTAGAAAATTATCATGGCTTGTTTTAATTTTCCTTCTTTGTCAATATAGAAAACAAATGCATTGTGCACGTATGCCTTTAAACAGGCAGAGAGTATATGTTATCACTTTCATTCATAAACATCTCCTTTAAAGTTACGTATTACTTATTGTTAAGATTCATATTTATAAAAATTTAAAAATATAAGTGGCTTCCCGTTTGTCTTAATTTTGTCACGTAGGCCACAGCGGCATCTTTGAATTATTGCGACTCCAGTAACCGTTCAAAACAAACATATTTGTTCACATAACTTGGGCAAAACACGAAATACGTAATATATTTATTGAATTTGGACTTAAAAAGAGCTATTTTATTGGCTGAAAAAGTGTAACAAACGGTTAATCGCACTGACCATGCCAGCTTCAAAACTATTAATAAATGACGTCATATCTATGCAAATGACGTCACAACCGTTGAGCCACAAAGAAGGGAAGTGATTTGTCTAGATGTAATCTTGATCTGTTTTATTTCACTAGTGGAAAAAAAATTATTTCATGGCACCGTCAAGTGCTCGTCAGATTGACTTGACTTGACTATTTGAGTTTACCGTCGCTTCGACAGTATTTCAGCCATATAGCGACGTCCAGCTAATTACAGGGGGAGGAAGACCCCGAATGCACGGATCCACCGACCTACCGCAAGCCTCGCCAGATAGATCTTCTCCATGGCATCTAGTGAAACGAAATGCGATCATGCAGTAAAATAAAACAACCCTTTTTGTATATCTACGTATAGACTGACGTGAAAGGGCTAAACTTTATATAAAAACCTATACAAGTTATGTCATGTTCTGACTTGCCCTTTAAATTTTCATCCAAAATATCAATAGAAACAGAACAAAATTATTTTAATAATCAAGTCATGTAAGCGTTAACAACCAGCATACGGTGCATTCATCTCTTTTTCAAACCATTTGGGCACTCTCAAAACTTAATTATATATCACGTAGCAAACAACGATTCGAGACATTTGGCATTTCAACACACCATATGAATGGCAAAGATATTATATATTATATTAATATATATGTATCGTCGCCTAAAAAAAGGTATTTTAAACTATTTGCAATCTCAGAAACCTTTTCACAAGAATGTAGGAATAAGACATCGCTTGATGTGTTTGATTCTTTTTTTTTTCTGGTTAACATTCAAATTTCTACCGTAAATTCTTTAAGGATTTAAAACATTATCCAAAACTAAATTGGATACATTGATTGCAGTACGCTTGGCGTGTTTAAATTACGGCACTCTTTTGTGAACCGGAGTTCGGGCCTGACCCGATACGAAATTGCTACATTTTATGAAATGTTACAATAAAAGACAAATATCTTCCAGTTACAGCCGCTTATTATTTGCCGCCTCAGATTTCATAATGGTCTCGAAGCTAATATAATTTGTGAGTAATAATATGACAAATATTTCGCGGCTCGACCACGCACCATATTGTCAGTAACAATTGGCCTTGGCCCGTGTGTTTGATATATGTATTAGCAACTTTCCGTTTCATTAACGCCGCCACAGTACTTTCCTTTATACCCCAGAAATGGCTATTTCCGTTGTTTTATCCACTAGTTTTCCACGCCAAAGTGTTATATAATACTCGACTAATGAGTTTGTCAGTGTCCTCACATGAATTTGACGGCCATTTGTCCAGAGATATTGATGGCACAACGCGAAATCATTTGTGTAAATATTAATCATTGTGTTTTAAATTAGCCTTCAGCGCGCCCTCTAGTGGCTGATCACTCTATCGAGAGAGGGACAATGCAGTAGAAACGAGATTCAATTTACGAGTATCATCCAGGGAGTCATTCAGTCAGCTTTGTTTACTCTCCTACAGAAACCGGTGAGTATTCCGAATGTCTTGAGCAAATAAAGGTCAATATGGCGGTCATACTGCTGGAGAGAAAAATGTAGTCTCTCAAATATCCAGCCCCCCCCCCCCCCCCCCCCCCGTGACAATTTAGGCTCGTTCACACGTCTGTCAATTTTGAAACACAGATGAGAAATTAGACTTGTTTTATTGGTTAATTTGTCAAGTATATAGATAAGCCATTTTTATTAACTATTTAGGTACAGTTATTTCATGTCTGGAATGACATATACGTTTCTTCTGATTTTGTTAAATATTTATTTTATAACATGCTATGTAGTTACATCTTTAACAATACAATTTTCAAACACTAAAGCCATGATAAGTACTTTTATTTTAATCATCAATAAACACAATTGAAAGTTTTGACCACTTCCTTAATGCGGTGCCGTGGTTGAACCATCGTGTTCATTGACTTCGACTGTTAAGGGTTTGATTTCTGCTATGCATGTGTTTTTGTTCCAGACAATCCTAGGTTCAAAGTACTGTTCCAACCCAGAAACCATTGTGTTGGATTTGAATAAGTTATTAAAACGCGATTCCCAAATGGCGGAAAAGAAAGAAATGCAAATATTAACCACAATGCTGTTGTGTTTTCATCTTTAACTACCTTCAATGTAAAAATAAACTAAGTACATCTGACCGAGTTCCACTGGTCTATAACCATGAATGATTGATTCAATATTTAATCGGATTTGGTTTAGTAAAATTGTATCGGGACCATCTGGTATAGTGAACTGTTCATTACACTAGACATTCACCTCAGCTGGTGCCGTATCAATTTTTTCAGTGAAATGATGCATTTGAACTTTTACCAAATTTTCTCTCCATGATACCGCCATCTTGGCGGGACGTTGTGATGATTCTGTGCAATTTTAGGATGATTCTGTTCATGACATATATTGATATATCATCTTTACATTCTAAACAGCATGTTTATTTTAATTAAGACAACTGGCCTCAATTGTACAAACCTTAGTTAGCGCTAAGCAATCATTGAATTTCATCATGAAATCGTATTTTCCTTCAAATCACGAGCGAAAATAGAATATGTTTCGTAAGATTATAGGTGAATATTATACGATTTAAAACATTTCAAATTATTTTAGTGTTGTGTTTTTCGTATTTTGCTATTTAGGGTTAAAAGGTTTCTTCCCTCTTAAGAGATTGCGTTTTCTCCTAAATGTTGCAGATCTGACTTGATAGTTAAAACTACTAATTGTCAAAACGAGAACAAGAAAGCTGGAATATTTTCCAGCCATTTAAGACGTGGCATGGCCCTTCTTATCACTTAGTAATACTTAGCACTGCTTAGCACTTAGTACTCTTTTGCATTGCTTAGCACTTAGTAATACTTATCAATTTGCAATGTTTAGCTCCAAGTATTGTTGGTGGAATTCGAGTATAGGTCATCATTGTACGGAACATATCAATTTCTAGTTATATCAAATACATATTTGTCCCTATTAAATATTTACAACATCGATTAAAACAAAAACAGCAATGAACTAAAGTCACAAATCTGTTTTTACGAGAGTATATATAAAGTAAAGACGGCTAAAAATGAAAGGAACAGAATATCCATATGCTGTTATGACACGAAACTTTAATTACCAGCAAATCTTCGTTCTCTCGAATTATTTGAGGTAATCTTTAACAATTCATGCTGACAGAAGATTCCATAAAAGTGCAGACATTGTGATCAAGTTGGCCTCCCGAGCGGGTGCGTCACTGATGTTAGTTTGATATGAATATATTTAGAGGCGACGAGTTGACATCAAGGAACGGTGGATCGTTCAGCTTGTCGGCAAAACTTCCCAAATATAGTCCGTAAATTCTGAAAATTACAAAGTTTCTATTATCTGTCTGAGAATATATTGTAAGTAATAAAATATATCATTTTAAACACTTTGTTGAAATATATTTATCGCCGTACTTCAATATTATAATCCTTGTGTAGGGAATAGAAATCTGTCATTTTAAATAGTGTGTGCTATAGTTAATGCTTAATTGATAATGTGTTAAACAAGTGTTTGTTCAGTGTACTGTAATGTGGATGCTCCGGTATAAGGATAACAATAAACTACTTTTGGAATATACAATAATTGTCCCGCCGGCAGTATTTCAGTCAAGTTGAGACGCTATCTTCTTGAGACGGATATAGTGATGCCATACTGCAGTATCACACCGTAGACATATGGCATGACACACACCTAGTCACGTTATCGGGTGAGCGCCAAGCAATGGGAGCTATACCAGTACTATTTTTATGACATGGGTATGTCGCGACCAGGTAGCGAATCGACGATCTCCCAATTCCACATGTGCAATGTACTTCACGCCCAATATGTATTAAAAGGGTATTACGCTTTCAAATGATGCATATCTATTAAAAACATATAGACAAAATTAAGTACGATTTGATTACAAATATTATTATCACCAGCCCAGGGCGGCGATATTATATTATCGAGCAAGAAAGCAACATTTTACCGCACCGCTGACGTAATAGGGAAACAGGTTCCTTCTCAGTTGGTCGCAGAAAGATTAGCAGATGTGAGTACTGGGAACAAGCTCTGAGAAACTATTTTAAATGCTGGGAAATCTGGACTGGCTTACAGGCTACCGGAAGTACATGTTGCTAGACAGAGCTAGACTGGTAGGCGCATAATTAGGGAGATTCAATTGGAGTACGCACTATCTTGAAGATAATTTCCAATGTGTGCGGTATGAAATGTACGGTATGGGACTATTAGCTTTTCTGGTACGGTATAAGATACTTACAAATCAACATGGCTTTTATTTCGTCGTTGATCGATGCTGAACCAAACATGATATAACATTTCCCTGCTATGGATCTCTCCTTCAACTTCGAGTACTTCGACATATAATTCCCCTTTACGTAAAAGTGTAACTTGATCTTCACTTGGCTTACGGCGATTTTTAGCAATCTTTGAAACGCTAATACTAGTCTATGTGTACAACTGCATTATTTAATTTATTTTACATCTTTAACATTTCATGTATCAGTGGAAAAGCTGATCATGATAGAAACCTAACAGGAAAATTAATAAAATAAAAATATTAGGTGTCTTACAAGAAGTTTAACAGTGTTTTATAATGTTGCAATACGCCTAGTTCGTTCAGTCAGCACAATAACTCGCTAAGCTGTATAATTCTCGACTTCACCGTAGTACCTGGGAACCAATCAATGGTACCAATCTGAACCGGAAATGTCATCTTGTACTCGCTACACATTCTACGTCCGGTATTTGTTAATATTCGTCTCCACTTGCAATGGCTTATCGATTCGAATGGGAATCCATTACATAATTATCCATTAACTCTTTGTTTTGTTAATTTGTTTTTAATTTTCAAAACATTAAGCCAATTCAGCGTCTATTTAAACAGGTCAACGAGGTAAAATTTACTTGCTATCGACGAAATTAAATCAAAATGTGTTGTTTAACCCGCTGCTATGTTTAATCTAGCTCTATTGTGTTAGACTTCTCGTTATAATCTCAGAACAATGCCATAGAAACATTGCTTGGATACTGAAACGTGAAACAAATATCAGGAAATTAACATGGTCGCTTTATGATACAGACGCAAATAACGTTTGAAGTCTCTTGATATTCAATTGAATTTAGCATTGCTTTATTCCATAGTATTTTATGTGATATAAATGCTTTAGATAGCATGTGATCAGCGTATTTTTATTGTGAAGTTGTGGAGAGATTTGAAAAAGACTGACTCGTTTTCTAATAATTATAATTGTCATTATGCAGATTCTAATTGAATATTCATTACATAACAACACATACGATATAAATTCATAAAATGTAGATTATAAAGGCTAAGTAGTGCAAAGTGGACACATTGAGCCATATTATACTTTGTTTCATTTGATTTGTTGGGACTGGCTATGTTGAATTTTATCATCGCTGATACATTATCATGGAGAACTGCTATAGAATGAACACGAGTGCACATAGCTGGTTTTGCGACTTCCTCACATTTAAATCCAATGACCCTGCTTGTTGCCCCATAGCGGCCTCTACAAAGTACATGTATGTATTATACGAACAACCGCTTGTATTCCTGTGAACAGAAATCTCATTCCTCGCCTTAAGCACTTCTGAAACATTCAAGGCTGATCTGGAGAAACAAAAATATTGTTTTGTTTTATATTTTGTTTTATTCTAACCCCCCCCCCCCCCCCCCCCCCCCCTTCGTTAGATCTAATGTTGGTGAAGTATTTCCTTCCTGCCAAATAAACTCGGTAAGTGCAGGTCACATTGCACGGTAATCTGTATTCAATGACAGTCTGTGAACGAGCCATTTTAGACGTTCTTATACTAACAAACGCTTTGTAACAGTAAATATGATCTGTAGATGTAACCGTCATTTATTTAAAAAGATTCAAAAGAAAACATAAAAACAACGTGATGCATTTTTGTTTAGTGAACTTTTGTATTGTATTTGGTTATGATAGAAGTTGTTCGTCTCTAGATATCTACTGTCACTAGGAGGTAATCACCAGAATGATATCTTTTATCGACTTGAACGTTTGTACCAGATATATGCTACTTGATCGTCAATGAAATGCTTGTATTTCGTTCAAAATTCGAAACATTTATTGCATAAAATGGACCGTGATATCTTGATATGGAGAAAATATGGTCCTTACGTGACGTGACCAAAGACCAACATGGCGGAGCTTGGTGCGACGGCGAATGATGACGTCATGTTTTGTCGGAACCGTACAAAAAGCATCACGTGTGCTTTCATTGAAACGCACTGGCACTAGAACCTCAGAAATGCAAATTTCATTGTAATCTTGAGAATCAAAAATATACGTGTACGATTTTTTTCTCCAGCACTGTATATCTAAACATGATGACATCACTTGATTACGAACGTCGTAACTTTGTACACATTACTACCATGATCATATTCTATGCACGGTTCGATCAGTCTGATATCCAATTAACGCATGCTATAACGAATCATTGTTAAAAGGCAACCTTAACGAGGTAATGACCCGAAATACCATCTTCATAAGTCTTCGCCACTATCAACATCCGGTTTTGGTGGCGTATGTTGTTTTTGTATTTTGAATTGAGCTATCTGATTGAACGACGTGAAATTTACATCGACAGATTGTGGGAAATTGCATGCGTAGATGTTTTAAATTATCCAATCGGATCGCCGGGAAAAAAACTGAAGTTGATAGTGGAGCATAAAATGTGCGAAAAGTTGACATTAGGTGTCATTTCATGTGTTAAATGAATATCAGACTGATCGAACCGTGCATAAAATATAATGGTAGTTTATATCTGTGCAAAGTTACGACCTCCGTAATCAAGTCATGTCAGATTCCGTTCTTTATCATGTTCAATATACAGTACAGAAGGACACAAAATCGTAATCAACATTTCATCTGTTATCGTTTGTATTTTAAATTTTATGGATTTATCTCTGCCCTCTGCTTCGCGTCGCTTGCGATAAATTCCATAAAATTCAAAATCTAATCGATAACCAATACTTACTAGTTCATGCTATTCTGATGCATTTTTTCCAATATTTTCGTTTCCTTACTTACTCTTTCTTCTGGATACTCTTTCCTTTTTATTAGATAAAGATGGTGACGTCATTTTTATCGAATAGACGTCATTTACCATTATTATTATTTTTGGAACCCAGCTCAGACAAAACGACATAAACTTTTAAGCAGGCATGCTGGGTATTTCATCACAGTAAAACTGGACTAAATTCAGATGCGTTTTAAGACTCATTATAAACAAAAATAACAAAAGAAGAAAGTATCATACACGCGGTTCAGCTATTTTAGACACATAAATGCCCCTTCCGAGTGCATTGTATAATTTTTTTGTGTTTTTCCTCTTTTTTAAATTTTTTATCACCTTTATGCTGTTCGTTTTGGGAGCCTATTCATCATGCCATCCCTGCTGAGAGGCAGTGTCTGTTTTTACGAAGAATCCGAGCAAAGCGTAATAAATTAAACAGTGACAAAGCTTAAAAAATTTAGCAAAATTTTCTAGATTGTCATCGCTGTCTCATGATATTATTTTAGATGACTAAGGTTTGAATCGGCCATCATGATCGACTTTTTAATATTATAAATATATTTATTAAGGTATCGGAATACAGAGCGGTTTGACAGTAAATGGCAGGGAAAATGGCCTAGAACACGGAAGGGAAGCTTGTACCCTCACCAAACACGACACTTATGAGGGTATCATAGGCAGTTGGTAGCGTACATGACTACGGAATATAAGGTTGTCGGTTCGAAATCCGTTATAGAAGAATATTTCATGATCATCCATATCGCCAAGTACTGGTCCAGCCAAGAAAATGTCCAGATAAAAGTATAAATGGCAAAAATAGCAATCGATGTATCATGAATTAGTTTCAAATAAATGTAAAATAATTATGTAAATAATATATATGTATATATATATTTGATATGCATATAATTAATGGTTGTCAATAAGGCTTGGTTACCACATTGTACTTAGTGCATAGTAATACTTGAATATTTAGGGACGTGCCTTCATCATTCTAATTTCTCTAATAAAATACCTAAAAAGATCAGTTGTTAACAAATGTAGCTTGTTTATAAAGTAATAAAATATATCAACTAGGCCATGTGCTTGAGATTCCGTAAAACAACTAACTTAATCACTTAATGTTAAGTGTCGGTGTAAGTCCCCTCTCGAAAGCTATACAAAGAAGTCACCCTGTTTTAGCGATCAACTTTGATATTCGAGTGAAAAGTGTTTATTATTATTACCTCCATTTAACAGCCGATTGGCTAAGCGGACATGTTTCCCTCTTATACTGGCTGTTTGCTCTGGACAGAGAATTCACTTATTGTAAAGTCCCTGTAATGGTTCCGCTACATTTCGGACCTCATGGCCTTTCACGGAGATGACCAAGGATTCCGAATGTTTTATTAAGGTACCGTAGTTAAGATTTAGCGGAACCATTACAGGGACTTTACCTTAATGCATTTAATTCTCATAATTTCCGTAAAAATCCACTCCGAAATCTTTTAAGTTTTCATAATACAGACAGTCACGTAATGTTTATTAAGCTATATTACAAGTTCTGGATATGTCAAAAGTACATTAAATGTGTATATACAGCTTATATTTGCTTTCCTTACATTTCAGAAAGCATATTGATTTTTTTCAATACATCTCACGCAAACGGAAATTCATAAATACTTCTAATTGAATTAATCAAATTAGGGACACATGATAATGGCTAACATAAATGTTTATTGTCATAATAAATAGGAAATGAAATATTCTTTAAGGACTAGGTATTAATATCATATTTTCGTTATATTTTGCAATGATATGATAACGCAAGTGTGTTGGAGTTACGTAATACATTGTATTTTTTGTCCAAGTGATTAATATTCTATAAAGTAATATTTAAAAAAGCGTGTCTTCTACGTGTCTTCTAACGTGTCTTCTAGCGTGTCTTCTAACGTGTCTTCTACGTGTCTTCTAACGTGTCTTCTAACGTGTCTTCTACGTGTCTTCTAACGTGTCTTCTAGCGTGTCTTCTAACGTGTCTTCTAACGTGTCTTCTAGCGTGTCTTCTAACGTGTCTTCTAGCGTGTCTTCTAACGTGTCTTCTAACGTGTCTTCTAACGTGTCTTCTAGCGTGTCTTCTAACGTGTCTTCAAACGTTTAAACTTTAATTATTTTAAATCAGTTCTAAATGCTTATCTGACGGCGAATATGGCCAATATCTGGTGGGAAGAAGCTGGAATACTGGAGAAAATCCAGGTGTCTAGATAGTGACCATATACTTTCACGTGCTCGTCCATGGATTGAACCCAGACGCCTTGGATAAAAGCGAAGTGCGTTAACAATACGTCATCAAGGCACGTGTATGGGTCTACATGTAAAAACACGTACAAAAAAAAAACAAAAACAAAAAAACAGAGTTCGTGTGATTCATGTTAGTTAAAACTTTTTCTTTCGTTAAACAATAGGTTAGTGACAAGACCTCTAAACCTTACACCTGAACCGGTTTAGTTCTTACTTAATAAAATGAGCATTACAAAGATACCACATCTGCTGATTTGGCTAACAATGAAAAGAACACACCTCTTTTTTCTACAGAAATAACAGAAATGGCAGCACCAACCTGAAGAGAAATGGCTTCCTGTTTATAACTCGTTATAATCATTCACCAAAGGAAATTATCACCCTGGCAGATGCCAATTACGATTTAGTACGTTTATTTTTAAAATGCCGCGTTCTCATTGGTTGTTTGGACATTTTGCGACGAGCGACATCAATTAGACCTTGCTGAACATGTGAAATTGTTTTTTTTATTTGTTGTTGTTGTTGTTGTTGTTGATTTTATTTTCAGCGAGCAAGTGAAATAAGATGTGTTCCACTAGGCTGTGATGGTGTTGCAACTTTTTACTTGATACAGCTTCCAGATATTCCTGTCAAATATTTCGTTACCCTAAAATGCGTTACAAAAGAAGGAGACATACTGGATTTGTTTGTGTGTTTGTTGTTTGTGTGTGTGTGTGTGTTTTTTTGTTGTTGTTGTTGTTGTTGTTTTTTTGTTTGTTTTTTTCATTTGATTTAACGTCTCACCAACATAATTTCAATAATTTACATGAGGCAGACACCTGTAAAATAATGCTGAAGAATAGTAGCATGTTACCAAAACAAGTCATATTATCCTGACACCGGGTAAACCAGGAGATACTCTAAAATACTTAGCCCCGAGTAATGGAAATATATTAGTGCTATTTTAGAAACTTTGATATGTGCTCGACCACAGGGACAGACACTAAAACCTTATTTTTCTTGATAGAGCGTTTTGCATCATTCAAATGACGTTAGGTATTCAATCATGTGATAATACATTTGACTTACTTTGAAATGGCATTATTACCCATTTTACTTTGAAATGAACATTAGTAGTATTAACATTGGCGTATAAATCATAAATACAATTAGGACTTTACTATTTATGCTGTTTAATATGGATGTATTTTCATCATATTAAATCAGTGGGTTTAAATGTAAATGTCCATCAGAAAGAAAACAACAGCCATCATTATAAATACCGACTGAAACTAACAGGAACATATCCAGAATATACCTGCTACAATACACAGACATATATATATGTATATTTTCCTTTAATCTGATAAATACCATGACGTCAATTTCTGACTCGCAAACCTTTCCAGGAAATCTCCGCAACGAATTAAGGAAGTACTTAAACGGTTTAAGTCGATTTATCATCGTCATGCCCTTGTAAGGGACAGGTTGAAAGTGAAATTTGGTCCAAATAATTATAATCATGGCAATAATTGGCCTTCTATTTGTTGTCATTTATTTGTATTATAACCCGTTCAGTGTAATTTTAAGTTTGTTTTTGTTTTTTGTTTTTTTTCTATTTGCAATAACATTTGTTCTTATAAAATTCTTCTGCAGAAATAAGTTTTTTTTGTCATTTGAGATTTTTGTAAGACAAACACCATCACATCTATAAAATGCTATCAAAACATTTTTTTAATAATAGCCAGAAAAAAAATATTTTTTAAAAATGTATGCAAGATTAAAGCAAATTTATATTACCTTGACCTCCAATATATGTCTAATCAGGTTGTATTGGATGAGACACAGTCAGACCTAAAATTGTTTCCAGCCAAGATAAGATTACACGAACTTAGATCAATAAATTCCGATTAAAACAGTAAAAACTTAAATTGATTCAAAATGGCCTAAAACTGTCTCAGTCGAAAATGAAGCGAATAAACCAACCATAAAAAGAAACAAAACGCTTGTAATAATTCGGATAGTGTTCGATCGACTACGAAATTACGAGAGAAGTCGCTTCTGGAAGGGGGTTTAATTACACTGTTTTGCGATATTTAAATGCTTGTCGCTTTGCATCTTAACATATGCTAGCGTGTCACGTAACTTCATCATGCAACATGGTGATCCTTCAGATCCGGGGAATGTTTTGTCTCCACGACCACATCCATCTGTTTGGGAACATAGCGACCGGCCAGTTGTGGCAGCAAGAGGGTTTCAATGTATCTATCTGACAAAATGTTCAAGGTTAATTATGGACATTGCAATTAATGCAGTCGGTAATGGAGTTTACTCTGTCGAACTGTTGCTATGCATTTTTTTTTTCTTGTCTTCTTAATTTTCTATTTAGTGCGGGTTCTTTTTTATATTAATGTGACAGTTTGAATAGTGGCGCTATCAGTTATATGCTCTATCGATATACGAACGATTCCTTAAATCTATATGTATGTAAATGTTAGATAATATACAACATTTTCTAATCTACAAATTAAAGTGATGATTATTGACTTAAGAAAGAAATTTTATATGTTTATACAATATTAAATACTGCATTCAAACATAAATCTATGAGAATAAAACTTTTAATTAAAACATTTATAATATAATACGAAATTTGAAAATATCTTAGAGATATTATTTGAAATTGTGTTAATATTGTATACAATCCTACGATGAAACATTCTTATGCTTATATAGACATAATTTTAAACTACAGGAACAGGTCGACTATCGGATCCTAAAGACAGCCATATACGGTATACGAAGGGTGTGGGTTCGCTCCCTACCGTCAGGATATGTACATATACAGCTCCCGTGATTTACTCTCCGTAAATAACGTTACTTTCAGAAGAAGCAGTCACTGGTTTCGTGCAAATATAATAGATAATTTGCTGTATAAAGTTATTACTTGTTCATAAAATATTTGACCATTTACCTCGTAAATATTTAAGTACAAATGTATAATGGAAGGAGCTGTCTGATCTGGGTCAGCTCAGTTGGCCATAGTCTGTATCATCCAGGCGTTTTCGTTTTAAACGCAAACGCCTGGATGATACAGACTAAGTTTGCCATGGCTATATGAAGTAAAATAGTTTAATACTTGTAATACTGTTAGATACACGTTGTAAACAAAACTAACAAAAATCTCAATCATACTAAGATAGTTAGACCTATATTAGAATTTTAAAACTAGAACTGAAACTGTAATATATATGCAAACACGGCGAAATCTATTAAATAATCCACTGAAACAGAAATAAATATAATCTCTTAAGGTCACTAAGGCTTGTTCTGTTCAAGTAAAAAAAATCCTAATTTTAAATTTATGAAAATAAATATTGATGAAAGCATATAACATAATTTTTATCAGCACAGTATTTACATATATTTATAGCCATTTACATCACATAAAGAAAACAACTGCACAAAGTTTTCACCCACTTTCCGCGCATGCGCACTCATTACATATAACGAAGCAGAACAACATCAATGCTTAATTATGTTACTACCCACATAGAATAAAACTTGCAATACATTTGATTATGTAGATTGTGTTTTGTTGTTATTTTTGTTGTTGTTGTTGTTGTAATTGTTGTTGTTGTTGTTGTTGTTGTTGTTGTTGTTGTTGTTGTTGTTGTTGTTGTTGTTGTTGTTGTTGTTGTTGTTGTTGTTGTTGTTGTTGTTGTTGTTGTTGTTTGGTGATGGTGGTGGGGATGGAGATGAATCATATGTCTTATCCGATATTGAAAGTCCTCCCTGTATCATGTTATGTCGAATGAATAATGAGGTAGAAAAATGCATATATTTGAATATCAAAAATATTATTCTACAACGATAAAATTCTAAAATCTGCTCGCATGCAAAAATAAAACTGTAACTTGAAACCTTCCCATGTATTTTTATCATGCATTTGAAAAACGGTAATTCTTTTTAACAGCCTTTGATTAAAAAAAATAATTTGGGAAATAAGCATTGTGCATTTTCTAATAATATTTTACTCGCAATTTTATTTTGAAAATTACAATTTGAACCAAAGGGGAAGTACTCAAAATGTTGAAAATGTGCTTGAAATTGGGGTTATATTAAAGGTAGGACCCGAGGCTTTTTTTACAATAAAACATTGAAATGAATTGAATTGTTTTATCCGACTTGAAGTGTTACTAGTTGATATATTTGTGTTATATAGCATGTAACAAACTACAAAACCAGCATGTCGAGTGACTTCACTCATATATTCCTTCATAAACACACGAGAAAGTTGCGTTCAGTAATGTCACTGACTCGACTCGTAAAATTCAAAATCCAGACATGTGTTAAAAGATAAAGAACGCGTTGTTCGGGATCTATTTTTTCAAACTAACTTGGAAATTCCAAACTTAACGGGTTGGATCTTCTCATTTGCTAATTAATTTGCAATATTTTGTGTCATCTCACTCATCTGGCTTTTTTTTTTTACATTTAAGCATAAATAAAACTGAGCAGTTTGTCTGAACTAATACTACAAGGGTGAATTTTAACCGATGAGAAATATCGAGCGGTAATTGTTCGACAAATCATCGATGTTCAGCCACTATCTGATAAGCAACATATCGATACATATCGGAACCAACAAATTACCGATAAACCTGGTGATGAGGAGAACAAAATCGATTAATTTATTCAAATTTATTCGCCGGTAGTTCCGACTTCAGAAAATTTATTAGCAAATTTTGATAAATGGCGTGCTATCGATAATTCCGACTCCATGCTTTGCCATATGTTATTTTGAAATTGAAAGGTTGTTCCTGATATATAGCCGAAGAAACGGGGGGCGTAAATTGTGAGCTGGGTACAGGGATTTGGGGTTTAGGAGTTATTGTTGTATGTCAAATTATCGCGTTGGTTGATAATTTATTTTGCTTGTCATGTTAAGTTGCTGTTGTTTGTGTTTATGGTTTTATTTTTGCTTTGTTGTGTTTTTTTTGGGGGGGTTCGGTTTTGGTTTTTGGAGGTGTTTTGTTGTTGTTGTTGTTGGTGGTGGTGGTGTTTTAACCAACATGTCTAATTTTGGTTATTTCCGCGACTTCAATGAAGCGTTAAATTAAAAACAACGAGAAGCAAAATGGATGATTTACACATACAAATATTAAGATTTAACTTTAATCTTACATGACTTGTGTATTTATAACCTATGCAGATGAATATCTTCGGAATCATGATATTTCATTCTATAAATTATACATAATTTAATACCTAAACGTTTCGCGTTTCATAGTATTGCCATTTAGCTCAAAATAATTTGTTGTTCGACCTTGACCTTGTAAACCCCCCCCCCCCCCTTCCCTTTCCAACGGAATCGGCCAAAGTGACCAGTGCACATGACTTGCACTTGGTCCCCAATTACGTCCGGTATCGGATCTGATAACGCTTAAGGGTAATCGGGCATTTCGGACCATTACGGACAAATGATTAGCGCTGGCAACACTTCTCGGAGTCAGAAGGTGAATCACCGCGGAGCAGGGCTGAGATGAAAACTATTTAATAGAGTTGTGATCTCCAATGTATGATCTTTGTTCACATTTACTGACCTTTAAATGATCTGTAATAGAATTATTGGAAGTGAAATATCAAACATGGACCATTACATTATAAGGAATAAAATATCCATATCATGATCACGACAATTGTAATATTCATCTCAGAACCAAAAAAAACCCCTCAATATAAAGCCACCACAGTTAAGGCCAAAATTAATCAATATAGAGACTACCTCGATATAAAGACCACGTCAAATTCAATATAATGATCACTTCAAAATAACAATTACTTCAATATAGAGGCGACCTCAATATAATGACCACTTGGGCATTACGACCAACCCAATATAGAGACCACCTTAACATAAATACCACATCGATATAAAAGACCACTTCAATATATCGACCGCATCAATATAGAGACCACTTCAATCTATAGACCACTTCTATATACTGACAACCTAAATCGGCCACATCAATTAAAATAACACTACAATTTAGCGACTACCTCAAAGAAAGACCACCTCAATATAAATACCACATGAATATAATGACCACCACAATATGAATGCATTTTCTTTTGCATCTGAGTACTAATACCAACATTACCAACTGTCAGGATTAGAATATGAAGAGAAAGAGAGACAGACAGACAGACAGACAGAGAGAGAGGGGGGAGAGAGAGAGAGAGAGAGAGAGAGAGAGAAGGGGGGGACAAAATCAATGCAAAATCCTTAAAAATGATATTTTGTCGACGTAAAACAATGTGTTTCATTCAACAGCCTGAGAATGCCAAAGATTCATTCTTTTTTGACACCAACTGTAATTTCAAAGCCAATGTCACAAACACAATTAAACGGTATTCTTATTGCTTAAAAAATAACAAAGAAAAGGTTTAATTTTTACCGGAAGAGTTGTGTTTCATGTTTAGCCTGTTTGTTTTTGTTTGTTTTTTGTTGTTTTGTTTTTTTGTTGTTTTTTGTTGTTGTTGTTTATTTTTGTTGTTGTTGTTTTTTTGTTTGATTTTAAAAGTCACCCCTCACATAATTCCTGTATTTCAGAAATGCTTCTAAGAAATGTACTGGGGCCTTCGTGGCCGAGAGGGTAAAGTCACTGACTTTAACACTCACTCAGCCCCTCACCGCGTGGGTTCGAATCCCGCCAGGGTCATTCGAATTTTCATGTGAGGAAGCCTTCCAGCTGGCTTGCGGTAGGTCGGTGGTTCTACCTGGATGTCTCCGTGCATTCGGGGTCTTCCTCCACCTGTAATTAGCTGGACATCGCTATATGACTGAAATAATGTCGAAGCGACGGTAAACTCGTCAAGTTAAGAAATGTACTAATCATGGAAAAAAAATATATCATATTTAGGAATACGAGTATCGTTTTTCGTGCTATATCGCAAGATGTAAGGTGTTTGTGAAGATGCACGCTAAGCATCTGAACGTAACACCGTGCATTATTCTGCGATATAGCCTAAAAAACGAAACTCGTTTTCCATACTAACACGTTTACTAGACTGCAAAGATTTAAGAGTGCCATAAATGTGTCGGTTTATTAGCTCACCTTAGCACAACGTGCTCAAGGTGAGCTATAAGAATCACCCTGGGTCCGTCGTCCGACGTGCGTCGTCCGTCGTGTGTCGTCCACAATTTGCTTTAGCCTAAATAACATCTCCTCTGAAACTGCTGCACAGAATTTGATTAAACTTGGCAGGGAAGATTCTTGGGTGAACCTTCACAAAGTTGTTCAAATAGACTTGATCCATATAGAACTCTGGTTGCCATGGCAGCGGAAAGAAAAAAGCATATGAAAACTTTAACAATCATCTCCTTCAAAACTACTGGCCAGATTTCAAAATGTTTAAGCACAGATTAATGACTATTATCTTGCAAAGGCAGACTTGGTATTGGACCACTATCTCCAATAATGGCCCTTGAAGTAATAAAAAATGTCATATTTAACTTTTATTACATTCTATCATCCACCTTTATAAAGAATTCTTGATCAAATGTACACATAATGATAATAAACCAAGGAATATTATGCCTTGTATGGAAGTTATGGTCCATACTACTTAAAGCCTCTAGAGCAGTAGTACTCAGGTGTGCGATAAAGGTCCATCATGGCCCTCTTGTTTTATTACGCTTTACAACTCATATGGCCTTATATAATATACGTTTTTTAAACCGTACATATTTCGGAAAATAAGTCACGCCCCTTGCTTTCTGTGTTTATATAGCATTTTTTTCTCGTGTTAGAATGAAAGATATATCATTTTTTATATAAGGTGCCCGTTTTTAAAAAGGGCGCCGTGGTACAGTGGTAATGTGTCTGACCGTGGATCCGAAAGTTTTGGGGCAAGCATTTTCCATGACCTTCCTGATCAAAAAGTACCGGTCCAATCCTGGAACTGTCGTGTGGTTTAGTATATATTTTTAAGAAATTGTTTCCCAAGCGACGTAAAATATATATGTTTGACAAACGCTAAAATATTACCAAATACCACACGAATGCAATACAAATTATAATTATCTGATTGCATATATGTATATATTTTGTCCACATGAAGTTTCTTCCAGACTTAACTTTTTTTCTGTCTTCAAATTTAAAATGGGGAATCAATACAAAGATGTTCATTTTCTCAATCCAGACTTAGGGAATTAAGCTGTATATAAGGTAATAAAGACTTTACAATTTGTAAGTCCTCCGTTTAACGTTAGTCACATAAGCGTTTTATGAACTCAAATGAAAGTCCGGGATCTTGATTTATAGCTTCAATATCATTAAAGGTCTGTTTAAGTGTTAAAGTAGCTAATATGGAGAATATATCAGAAACGCATATTGAATTATTGAACTCTCCCCGTCTGAAAATTGATAAAATAAAACCGAATGCTTACTTTCTGGTGTACAAATCCAATTTGTCATTATTTTATTTTTCAGTCTCCTCAGTTTAAAATCAAATGTAAGTGTCAATCTTGAAACAAGGTTAAAGATTCTTTTTTGATACCCATAATTGTGTAAATCGACATTGATGACGTTCTCACATATACAATTGTCTGTCTTCACATCAGATCGAATTACACAAAATCGGGAATAAAAAGGAAAAACATAATGTATAAACCAGGAATTTGACTAAGAAACACGTTTTTAAATATAATGCTAAAATGTTTCAACGATTCGTGGATTGGACCAGTACTTTTCATCCGGGAAGATCATGATAAAATATTGCCCGCCCCTCCCCATATTGGGGTTCGAACCCACGGTGTGAATCCGCAGTCACGTGATCTACTACTGGGTCACAGTGACTAGTCACATATCCCCAGCAGGACGTGGATCCGGGAACCAGGCGCGTGATGAATCACAGAGCGGACTTCAGACAAAACAAATGGGCGGCTGTCAGATCTGCCGACAGCGTGTATGTATCACCAGATGTGATTGGTCGATATATGACGCCAGGGTAAACACTGAGAAACGGTTACCGCTTGGCCCGTGATGAACGGCCCGTCCGGCCCTATTGCCATATTATGGTCGCTGTGTATGTTTGTTTACTTGGTTTTAACTAGACTAGCCACTAGTCATTAACTAAATTATTTCAATTTAAATTGATTCCACTGCCGTAACACCAGCATGACTAGTTTGTTTGTTTGAATGATAAAAAGTTCTGTCCATATTATAGACTGACCGCAGAAACCTAAAAAAAAATATTTTCTGTCACATATTTCTCTTTAGCCTGGTGGCTTAGCTAGGTTTTAAAATAAGTCGAAATATTTTAGTCAGTTATTGTTGTTGTTGTTGTTGTTATTATTGTTGTTTTTGTTGATGCTGCTGCTGTTGTTTTTGTTGTTGTTGTTGTTGTCTACGTGTATCTACATGCAGCCTTACTGTGGTATCACGCCAAAAAGTTTCAAGTGGCATGATATCATACCCAGTCTTATTATCATAAAAACCCTGTTTACAAGTTCTTTAATTATGTAGTTTACATCGATTTTGAAACAAGTTATGCTAATCCCTCATGACTGTTCCTGGGTTGGACCTGATTCATGGAAAATTCTTGCCCTCGACTGGGTTCGAACCGTCAATCTTCAGATTTGAAGTCGGGTGTTACCACTTGACTGCGGCGCCCTTTAACACCTACCTAAATACAACGAGGACAAAGGATGCATACTGGTTCCATTTAAGTGACTTTGGGATACCGCGGCTCAGAATCGAACCTACAATTTCTGCATCTTGTCGTCAAATAAAGATCTTATATACATCAAAAAGTGCAACTATCATCATTCTGGAGCTGCATGATAGTTGAAAAAAATACAGTCCATTTTATTCATCCATAACTTTGTGATATTTTTTCTTTCTCTTCTTTTCAGAAAACCAAACGTTATTATCAAATAATACTATAGTGTGTACAGTTTAAACAGAACGTTTCGATTGATTTAATAATTAATGTCAGCTGCCATTTTCATCACATGATGCAAATACCAATCAGACGTGTTTAAGCATACTTTGAGTGCACACTTTAGGAAGGTATTTATTTTTCTTAAACTTTTTTTTAATAAACGAATGGTTAATTTGGTCAAGATTAGACACGACAAATCAATCATCCCCTTTCAAGTTCATTCATATTATTACTGATTACCCACCTGTTCTCAGAGGACATGTGGTTAGAGCGTCAACCCTTCCTTAATGTCGTCTTCGATCCCCGACCAAAGTTGTTAAAATTGCACTGGTATATCACCCTAGTGTTTGGCGCTCAGCACATATGGGTAGTTCTAGGACTGGTTGGCCAAGTGTCAGGATAATTTGTCTGGGTGTTGTTAGCTGCTATTTGCCAACGGTTTAATATATCGCCATGAGACAGCGCTATATCTGTCTCATGCAGCAAAAGTTCCCAATGACTGAAATGTTGTCGGTGGGACGTAAAACCTAAGAGTACATATAACCAAAATATTTTCCTTCTATGGGTTGGCAAAATTGCATAAAATAAGTTTTCACCGACAGCACAATGTGGCGACCTTCGTATGACCGGCAACATCTTGCTTTGATAAGCACTACACAAAGGATTGGAATTATACAACAGATGTCAATTACCCAATTAAGCACAATTACATTGATGATCAATTAGACAATAAGATGACCAACCATGACCCAAATCAGATTTATATGGAGCTTTGTATGCGAGTCGGTGAGGCATGAACTAATCATGAGAGCGGCATACAAGTTACGAATGATAAATCGTCAGTATCGAGATAGTCGATAAATAAGTTCAGATATAATTATGTTAGTAGTTTTCATTGGTCATGTGATTAAGATATCTTCAACAAGTTTTTCACATAGAAGAAATTATATCTGTCTTAGGCAGCCAGTTAAGGGAAAATGAAAAGATGGTCTTTTATCCAAGGTAGCTTGGTAAATAGGGGCTAATATATTTGTCAATTTTGAGCTTAAAAGTAACATATGCATGGTGGGTTCATATATTTCACAATTGTTAGTTTTACAGTTGTATCTGTCTACAGAAGACGCCGATCAATGGAAGAGGAAACAATTAACAACTAGTATCACTCCTTAATGGAGGTTCATGTATGTTGTTAAAATTTGACACTAAAACAGGTTAACTGCTTAATACACGTAGCCTTTTATATAGGTTCAACTTAAAGAACTGGTCCAACACAGGAAGTGTAGGAGAAATTAGAATGAGTTGTAAAAAATTTTGTCTCCCAAAGATAAAAAAAAATGAGGACAAGTCAGAGAGCTATATCAATGTAGAATGCTTCCTGATAATAGGCAACCTCTTTATGCTTCTTTCCCGTTCGTATAAATATGTTTCATTCATTAACACGGGGTAATAAATCGGCTGGAAAAATTGAGCAAGATAAAAAAAACAACAGAAGGACGATCCAATTAAGGAACCTTGTTTTAATTCCAACTGAAAATATGAAAGCACTTTTAATGAAATGTTCGGGTGTTGGCTTTTACCAATGTATACTCAAATAGAGTCGGCTGAAAAACATCACTGGGAATCGCTCCCAAGTGGACCGTCTAAATTAAAGCCGGGATTGTGTAGCATTGTAAATGATTATGAATGAATGTGGTAATCGCTATGAATTGCCTCATCTCGGTGTTTGTTGACAAAGGCCGCGGGATATCTGCAATACAAAAGAAGAATATTAAGACTATAGAAATAATAATGCTAAAGAAGCAAAATGGGTTGAACTAGAACATTTGTAGAAGAAGTTGCCATCTAGTAATTAACATTTGAACATGCATAGTTCACTTTCTGTTCTTGAGATTATATCAACAGAAAAATCTGTAGGAACATTTATTGATTGGTTCGGAAAATAATACTATCTAAATGGAATTTAAATGTACTAACGTAATACATGTTCTGATAAACTGCATATACGAGCGTATTCAATTGTTTAAACCCCATTTCTTAAATCATTAAAAACATTTTTCATTTCCTTTTGTATATCTGTGTTTTGACAGATTTGTCGCATAAATATTAAAAGTAAGTTTTCTGGTTCAGTTTTATAAATTGTATTACAATATAACTGATAAATAACCACAAGTAAACATTTTTTTTTAAAATATATATTTGTTCTTGCTTTTCCTTTGCCACAATTCCAAACAAATAGTTGCTATTTTCATTTGTTTGTTTTTGTTGTTTTGTTGTTGTTTTGTTGTTGTTGTTTTGTTGTTGTTTTTCAACGTATTTCTATATGCAAATAGAGACATTAATATATTTGAATAATTTTTTTTTGTTGTTGTTGTTCTTGCTGTTGTTTTTATTTCTGGAAGTGTTCTCTCGCAATGACTGTTTTTTTTTTTTTGTTGTTGTTGTTGTTGTTGTTGTTGTTGTTGTTGTTGTTGTTGTTGTTGTTGTTGTTGTTGTGGTGGTGGTGGTGGTGGTGGTGGTGGTGGTGGTGGTGGTGGTGGTGGTGTGGTGCTGGTGGTGGTGGTGGTGGTGGTGCTTGACATGTTAATATCGAGATGCCGCAGACCGACATAAAAAACAATCCCAGTGTTTATTCAGTCATGTAAATAATAGTATCAAAGCACCATGACACGTGACTTTCGTATTAATTTGAAAATGGAATCAAACTTGAACAATATACCTTACTTGCATGAATCAATTTTAATTCAATGTGACGTCATCCGGTCCATATAATGGTATATTGACCGGAATTGCGCGCGATATATAAAAGATATTTGTTTGTTTTGAGTGGACAGGAATATATCTCAACGAGAATGTGAAAACTGAAACATTTCGAGAAGAGATATATTCCATATTCACTCAAAACAAACAAAAATTATTTTACTCACAACTTACTGCTGCTACATATTCTTTATAAATACAGTAAAACCTCACTCTGCGACCAACTCATTTTCACGACCATCTCAATATTACGGGCACAATTTGTCGGACCCGAATTTTTCTCTATATATTTCAATGGTCGCTCACCTCATTATTTAAGCGGGCAACTCAAAATTGCGTAAAAAGACCACTAAAATCGGACCAAATCGTAAAATTAGTCTTCTTTTGACCTCAATAATGCGAACGATGGTCCTGTGAAAAACTCGATTCAAGTTGTCATTTTACTACACCTGGTTTCCGGTACAGGTGAAGGTCGCACGTGCCGTAATTCGTATGTTTTGATAACAGGGTAGATAAGATTCGATGAAGAGTGAAAACAATGGGTGAGATGGGTAATATTACGTAACAAAGAGCAATCTTGGGATCTACGGATGTATTTCCTGTCAAGCTAACGTGTATTTGTTATATGTCCAGATGTGCTGCCCCTGATTAGCAGTAACAATCACCATGACGCGTTTCGATTGTCTAAAGTTTTGACAGTCGTTAATTGGCACGAAGACTTCCCACGAAAACTTGTCTAAAATAGAATTACATATCCCGTCATATTACTCAATCACTTTCATAACTACTTTCCAAAGACTTTGATTTAAAAACTGAAATCAAACGTTAAGATCTTTAAATTCAAAAGAAATTGTCTAAAATAGCACGGGGAAAAGTCGGAGGCAACTGTATGATTAAAAGAAAGCTTATTACTACAACAATTGAATAAGCAATCAGCTTGATAATTAGGAAAATTAGAGAAATTTAAAATGGGTACGACATGATATGACCATAGATTTTAATTATAAATGTGAAAAAAAAGTTTTATGAAAATAATCAGGATTATATTTCATAACAAAACTTTTTAAAAACATTATATTGATTCAAGAGATGTTATTTTAATCTATCAAATCAAAAAAAAAGTATTGAATTTGATCAACATTGAAATGAAATATTTATGAAAAGACCATAACTCAATAATGAGACCAACTCAATAATAAGACCACTTTCAGATGGACCCAATAGTGGTCTCATTATCGAGGTTTTGCTGTAGAAAAGTAGTTCCGGCAAACCTATATTACTTACACTGTTTTTCTCACTGATAGAACCCCGCATTTCAAATAAAATGTTTCGCTTAGCATTTTTCACGACGTGTAGATTTTATAATTTCTTCTATGAAAAATGCAAACAAATACAAAAAAAAAAAAAATGAAATACGATAAGGATTCTGTATAATATAATTTATGATACATATGGCATTTCGAGCGATATGAAAATGAAAGGATTGATTAGTCGATCTGAGGAAGGTATATGACCTGAAGCAAACGCTTCCTTGAGTCCATATACCTTCCTCAGTTCGACTGACCAGTCAATAAATTGTGTTATTTGTTAATTCAATTAAGAGTTAATGAAAGGACATTATAATCCGAATGCATGCACATGTGTACAGCGAGAGGGGACAACCAATGTAATACTTAAGTGATGCAATAAGTACTGGCTCGAATTCCAACTATACTCAGCACTACGATAGGAGCACATTACACCAATTTTGTTTTACAAAATTAAGTAAATAACCAAATTTGCATACCTTAGTGGCTCTCGATATGTGTTAAGAAAAATGGAATTATTAGAAAGTTGTATTAGGGAAGTACATGTATATCCCTCAGTATCTTAAGATCAAATTACACCAACAATAATTAGTGGTAAGTAATACTTAAATTGTAAAACTAGGTAGATACACATTCCACCGTTCTTACTTTATGAAATATTCAAGTACACGACTAACATAAAATTATTTATTACCTCAATATCTAGCAATAATTGTTAAAAATCAATTATTTGGGTATTTCTATTAGAGAAACAACTAATAAAATCCTCCCTTAAGTATTTAAGTTTTACTAAGCGCTTAGAATTGTTGGTGGAATTCGATCGAATATTACTTAGCGTTGAGTATGGTAAGCGGAACTGGAGCCTTTGGGTTGTTATTCATGAGGCTTCTATTTTAATTCCATCTTTAAAAACACAAAATGTGATATTAGCTCATCACAAAATAATGATTTAATAGCCTAGTTTTATCTTAAACGGTGTCGAGAGCACGATGATATCGCATCAGAAGTTCACAGGACACTCTGGAGAAATGGATCCTCTTCATCTTCAGTTATGAGAGCCCTTGATAACCATTGAATACTCTGGCCTTCCAAATGAACGGCTCCAGTCGGCTGCTCGAGCAATAATCTCATCTCATTGAATGAATGGTGTTTTCCTTCCTGCAAATCTGTTGCATTGTGGGACTGCCGCGAATTCTCGTGATAATTTTCCTTCCCTTCTGATTACTATTAAAGAGCGCCCCTTATCGCACAAAGGGTTGCCATACACACGGCTATTTACAATATATTCCCAACTGAAACCGACCGTCGAGTTTGTATAGAGATTCAATGCCTTGACAGAAAACACAACTAGTAATGTCGGAATATGTAAATGAAGGTGATGTTTAACTGGCTTTCACTCCATATTTGGCGATGGAGAGACATCAAGGGAGCTTTTATCTGATCAACTTAAAGACGGCCCATTTCAAGTTCATTTTCTCGGCGTTTGATAAGATCTCTAACCGGATGTAAATGGACGCTCTTGCAGCTTGGTCTAGATTAAACGTCGTGATACCAGGACAGGTTCAGATAGGCGAGGATTTCAGACAAGGGTTCGCAAATCAACAGACTTTCCCAAGCGGGGACAATTCATCGTAATTTAACATGCTTCTAAACGTAGTATATTCTCTTTCTATCTCAAATTAATTCAGTGTAGTCCTCACATAAAAAAGATGTTATCAAACTTGTGATGTCAACGACGAATGAAGTTAACGATAACCTCCGAATTGGTCTGGACAGTATACAGTATTTTACGTGTGGATGGAAACCATTTGTTTCCTTTTCTACGCGAATCCCTCAATCATGCAAACCATTACTTTGAAAAGATTCCCCACTTGAAAATCGTTCCTAAGTCAGAAATATATCATGTTTTGTACCCTCTTGTCTATTTTTGTTGCTAAGGGAGATGCGTGATGCGCGGATTTTGCTGCTTTCGCAGATGACGAATCGACTTCAGTACAGACAACTTCTGGTTCTGCCTGACTTTGATAATAATTATAACCTTAAAATTTGCCTTGTTTTAAAATGCCAAAAATGATTATTATTTAAAGAAAAAGATTGTGCACAAAATAGGTAGTACTATCTAAATGTATATCATTATTGTGTATTGGAATATTAGCTTCAACTTCCAATTTTAAACCTTTTACATTCGCTCACTTCATTACTTTCCGTTTGTTTGTTTGTTTTGTTGTGTTACATGTTGTTTCTGTTTATTTGTGCATGTTGCTACGATGTATCGATACCGTAAAGACCATCCGTTAAAAATCGGTGTACCGGTAGTTATGTATTAATATATTACGCGTCTTATTTTAACCACTCCATGCACGTGTAAGTGTGAATTAATACACTAAAATTAATACTTTTTATCACATTCAAAGGATACTAACTTTTGCTGTCAGTTTTTAATCCGGAGCATTTTCATCTAGAAAAAAAATGCTATTTCAATACAGCAATGCCATTAAACGTGGTATTTTAAACCTTTTTTCTCTTTAACGTCAGTCGCGGTATAGTATGCATATATGGATAAACAAGTCTTCGGTGTGGAAAATCAACGCATAAAACATGGAGATATTATAAACTTCCCATACGCAACACTCATCTTATATATTATACATTTTAAAAGATATTTACTTCAGATCTGAACCACGGTTTCCTGTCGGTTCCTCAACATTCTAGGCGTATATCTTTTAATTAAATTGTGTCTCTTGAATTATATCCAGTGTCAAATATTTCGTATCCCTTTGAAAACCAACAAAGGCACATATATTAAAACCGAGAAAATGAAAGATCAGATCAAATAACACATCTTCAGATTTTTCAATTCCTGGAGAGGAATAGTAATTCAGCGTGCTTGATTTATCTCCTGGAATCTGAACTCGGAGGCTTGACGTTACCCTCTGAAAACACGAACCGTGCCATACAAAATCATCGTTTGAGAGAAATTCTCAATTCCGTTTTTTCTCCTCAAAATATTTCTCCATGATTTATCATTATGAGAAAGCAACTGCTAAATTTTCAGTCACTTTTCGGAACACGTGATACTCGTGCCACGGTGATTTCCATCATCACGTGCGTTCAATTACTGTACGTTTTTCGCGATGAATGCACGCACATTTGTCATAAAATCTTGTTCGAAACGGAGTAATGCGATGTAGAGTTATTCTGCAGTATATAATTTGGTGTAATATTTTGGATTTTTTTTTATTTTTCTTAGGTTTTAATGAAATGATATTTCTTATATCTATAGATTAAGCTATTTTTGTGTGACATCGATAACAAAAACAAGTTTTCGCAACTTATATATACGTCACTTGCAAAAGTGAGTTCCGGGAGAAATTTAAAAAAATGATCATGTGACCACTCTACTCTTCCACATGGGTAACCGGTATTCGAACCTGGAAATTACTTGCGAGTGAATGTTTCCACTCGGTTATCTGGTAATTTAAGATTTGAAGTCAGTCATTCGAAAACGCAATTTAATCCATAAGATAAAACATGGTCAGGGTACATATTAAAACTATTCTCTATTCATCATACTTTTATAGTATTATTGTACGAGGTTTTATTCAATATTGATTTGAATCTTCAAATTACAAACCTATATGGAATCCATTACTGTCTATGGTACGCTAATTGACGTACATTTCAGTCGCTAGACACAAAACAGGTTCGAATCAAAGGGACATTTTGCCAAGCACGGGAGGATTTCCCCTATCTCAGAATAAAATTGTGTCTGTTTTTCTTTTTAATACAATCATTGTGGAAAAAAATACGAATATTAAATGAATTGTCTGAGTATTGTGTATTCTATAAATACAGCAGTTAGGAGATTTTAAATAACAATTAGCTGAGGTTTTTAATTATTGGAATGAGGCTTTTATGAATTGTGCTATAGTTGATGACGATGATGATGATGATGGTGGTGAATGTGGTAGAGAAATTACTCGTGGTACCAGACCATATATATAACACATTAGTTCCATGATATATCTTGGATGATCCTGCAATTTTCAATTATCATGTAAGCTATTGATTTGCGTGCTTTCTGTCGGGGATTAAACGCCCAAACCGATTGTTATGAAAAAGACAGAAACTCGGGAACCAGCTGAATAATGACAATTTCCAAACTCACTTGGAACCTGTAATGCCGAACCTTCACGCAGATGCTCGTTGTTTTTTATCGATCTGACGTTGTATCTACCACACTAAGATGTTCAAGTAACGTTTGGCTGAATCAGACGCCCCTCTGTGTTCCAGGGCCTCTAACCCCAGGCTGCGTCCGTACTGGACCAGACCAGTTCTCGGGGGCCATAGCTTATAAACTCTCTGCGCTAATTACATGTATATCTTCCTAGTGCGCCCTTCCTGTCGGTTTCCACTAATTGACTAAGAAATTGAATTACAGTCTTAACTGAAATTGATCAGGTTTGGCGTTCAATATAGCTGTGCTAAATTGTGGCCATTGCAGGCATTTCCTAGGCTCCTAGCAGATGCAGACATACGCTTCGAGTCGCGGTTTAGTTTTCGGCAATTTCGGTAATTATCAGAACATGCTTTAATGTTTTGTTAGCGGCATACTGAAACAATAGGTAGCATGCTCCGTGCAACTTGCCTTTGTTCTTGTGAAGAAAAACGAGTTTTAAAGACATATGTGAATTCCTCGAGGACTTTACTGTCAAAATAGAAAAATGTTCCACCATTTGTTCGGGAAATCAATAGTCAACGTTTTCCCGTACCTTTGACATGAATAATTGAAATTGATGTTTTAACTCTACGTTTAAGGAATATTTGGTAATGTTTAAACGATATTTTATCATTAAGGTATCTATATGCTGTGAAGACTCTAAATATGTTCTGGTATGTAAACAATTTTGACACTGAAATTATCTAAGAACAATAAATTATGTTAATCACGTTATCATATAAATGCAGAAATTTCGATCCTGGAAAGCCCTTGAGTCCCCGAATGAAATTGCCTTAGTCCTTAGAAATGTGAGTATTGTATACACTGTGTTCCAGGGGTCAAAGTTCAAATACCACGTGTAGTCAAAACGGGAATGTCTCATTTTTCAGTGTGCTTAACAGTAACTCTTAATCCACATTCATAAAATGCAACATAACTGAATCTGTATTGAGCTATCTTAATATATTAAATGAGTTCATATTTATTTATAAAAAAGAGAGAAAAAAATAGGGGAAAAGTCATTTAGGACGTGTAGGAAATAGACCGATTCCAATAGAACATAGTAGCCACGGTCAATATCTTACATCATTATGTTAGTGAACTTTTTTTTTTTTAAAAAAATTACAATTCAGTGAGAAGATGTTTCTTTTCAATCAATATGAAATAAATAAAATCGAAACTAAATAGTTTTTTGTGAATTGTCTCATCTCAATTTTTAAATATCCAAAACAATTCCATTTATCAGTTTTTATTTCTGGCATAATTATTTGTTTCTATATTGGGTTAAATGTTTAGATGAAGGTGTCAGTGTGTAAATGTTGTAAATGTGTGTTTTCATTCATTTTGCAGGACAAATGTGTGTAGATTAGCGTAAAGAAAATATTGCATGTACACTACATGTAAATCGGTATGAAACTAAACAATCAATGTTGTGGAACCCAAAGGGGCACAACGGAGAATTTAGAAAATAAAAATATGATTGTGTTGTATGCCTTAAAGGACACTTGTATGCAAACTGAAAACAAAATTTGCTGTGCAGTTTTGGAAATATGGACTTTTTTACACTGCAACATATAAGGATCGGTCGTGGGGACCTGAATACCGAATATCCAACAATCAATTCCAAAATGAATGTACTTATAATATTACTTTTTTTGATAAAAATATCCATGAATGGTTA
>CM037788.1:60056668-60084900 GCA_021229015.1 Solen grandis | reverse complement strand
CAATATCGATTTTTTCTTTGACCTCAAAAGCTCAAAAACGGTAAATATTCTATCGAGACATAACGGGTATAAAATGTTATGCTTTAAGAGACCTTTCTAACGGTACCAAAATTTTAAAAGTCAGACATCAAATGAAAAAAAATAATTATGAAAAAACTCAATTATAGGTACACACAGTGGTTTTCTGCATTTATCTCAGAGGTTAATCACATATCATTATAATTTTATTATCAGATTTATAGAATGTTTATTTACCTTTCTAACGATATGCAGTTTTTGAAGATCGGGTAAAAAAATGGTCGAGTTATGTTAGATTTCCCATACGTAGCGAAAGCTCAATTTTTAAAATATTTCAGTCCAACGCTTATCTTACTTGTACTGGGGTGTGTATATTTCTCAGTGTATTATTGGCCATTTGACCACAGCGTAGCTGGGATGATGTAAACAACTCGCGGTCAAGTGACTTCCCTGCAGTCTAATGCTGGTCTACCTGTACTGGTGAACTGGGGGTGTGTATAGTTCTCAGTGTATTGGCCATACGTGTCTGTATACCACGGCCGGGATGATGTTAACCTTTATTGGTTGTTTTACAAATGTAGGACACAGTTTTGATGTAAACAACTCGCGGTCAAGTGCTTATTTAGCTTTAATAAAAAAGAGGTACAATTTCATATAAAAAGTGAAAGGAATGATAGAAGAAGTAACAATAGCATTGTATGAAGCTTATCTAAGTGAGAAAACCGATGATGTTGCGGATGCAACTCTAGTTCTTTCTGTTCTATTTGGCTGAATAGAGCATGTTATTTTGAATACCATATTGAAATGCTTCACGAAACGAAAGTATGTTATCATGTATTGCCTAATGTAAGTTAGTCAATGCTTCGCAGGTCTTAGATCGTATACATTTTCAGGTTATCGTGACAGCCTACAGCCTATTTGTTATAAAATGTTATCATAATGATTGCATTTGGACTATTAATTGAATATCGCCGAGAAGTCATTCATTGGATCAGTGGCTTTCGTTCTCCATATCCTTACAATAACGAGTACATGAAAACATTGCGTGCATGACTATACGGATTCGAAGTTGTGAGTTTGAATCCCGATGAGGGCAACCTCACTTTTCAAAAACCTTATGTGACATAAGTATATAAGATCCAACCAGGGTTTGTTGGAGGGATTAGCTGATGTTGCAAGAGTTACTTTCCCAATCGACGTAAAAAGAAGCACTTTAAAAAAAATGCAAATGAAAGTTTGCTTCATTCTTTAGAGATTTTTCTCATTACTGCAATACATATTTCATGTCGCATAGGAAATTAAGCAGACTACACATATGATATAAAAGAAGTAATGCCAGTACATTTACTTGCCCACTTTTTTAAGATGTGAGTACTTTTTCCAGATTGTCCATTTCCATTTTTTAAAAAAAATTTCATCTCATGTATATAGTTTTTATACAATCTATATTTAACAACAAAGTAAAATAACGATGCATTAACCTCAAGTTTCCCTCATTTTTCACTAGCTGACACGACACATGCAAAGCACACCCCTCGATCAATGCAGCACACTGATGATTCTTATCATGCATATCCCATTCATTTTAATAAGCTGTTATCAACAAAATTAAAATTGCATTGACTCTGTAGTTGCATTCTACGCGGGTTATCAACTAAGAAATCAGCTATAGGTTTAAGTTTAGGTGTTGAATACCTCAATACACAGCCTAGACTAAATAATAGAAAATATTTTAAAACTTGACAGCGTGCCTTTTTCCTGTATAATCCCACTTTACATTTGAACAAATTAATTTTAAAAAAATACAGGGTTTAGTCGGGGCATTTGAGTGAAAATTTGCCCCGGGCTATGCGATAATTTCCCGGGGGCATCGACCTATCATTCATTTTTCTTAGATACATATGTTTAAATTTTAAACGTATTTTGGCATTCATTTTTATATTTTTTTGAGCATGAAAAAACCTTCAATGAAGAATCACCATTATGGCACCATGACTTGTTTTGTGAAGTTTTTAATCACTGTTTTCCTATACGACTGTATCAGAAACTTAAGATTGAAGTTTTTGCGTTTGCGCTCATTTTTATTTTGCAGGGTGCGGGGTATTCGAGAGAGAACGCCTTTTAGGCCCTTATAGTTTATACAACTAAAAGGGGGGAAAAAACTTCTCTAGAAATAGTAATTCAAAAAATTTACAGGCTCATTTAAAAATTTTAAAAATATATTTGGCTTATTTTCCCAATTTCTCCAACATTGTTTCAACAAGAAAAGAAAATATTCAAATCATGTTTAAAATAGTTTTATAATCAGCAATCCTCAGCATAAACAAATTTAAACTAATAAAAGAGTTTGTAATATCACTAACTAATTAAACAAAAATTCCCCATCAGGAATTTTTGGGGTACAATATGACCATATTGGAAAATGAATATTTCTGTTTATAGAAAGTTTTGAAATAAATAAATACACAAGTACTATCCAGAGTTTTAAAATTAAAACCCTCATTTTTAAAGTATTTGGCTGAAATTTAAGAAAGACATTTTCCCTGACCATAATGACGTATAGTGTATCTGATATACAAAAATGCATCTACATGTTTATCTATTTTAGAATACAACTGCTACATACAGGACTTCTAACACACACTTTTGCATTTACTTTCAAGAAAAATCATTGCGTCCCGATTTGATTTAAGGGGGTTCTACTTTGATTGGGACAACTTGAATTGTCAGCGATTTAAAACAAAGGACGAACGTAGAACGTAGCGCAACACACACACAAACCCAAAACATACAAAAAGATAAAGTAATAAAACGAGACAAAAGTAACATAAGCAATTTATTCTAGACGCATAAAAGTTCGAACACGCTTTTGATGTATATTTTTTTTAAGAACCTTCTCTTATTACACAAAATATTATCAATTTACAAGAGTGATTTTTTATCGTTTTTAATCATTCAATAAATGTATTTATACTAAATTTAAACATAATGTCGATTATATAATTTCTACATATATTTAAGATCAAGATTTTATTCATAAATTCCAAAGGTCAAAGACACTGTGGACAACATTTTTTTGATGTTAAGGTTTTTAAATTTAAAACAAATATATAAGAAAAATTTCTAATACCTTTTTTAAATTACCATATTTTAAAAGATTTGTTAGAAAATATATAAATACACAATAAATAAAATACAAATTAAAAAAAATTTAAGTAAAGGATAAGAAATTAAATTTATATTAAAACAGTTTTTAAAAAATTTAATATATTAAATTTTAAAATTTAAAGTGAAAATGAATAATATTTTTTTAATTATAAAAAATAATAGTAAATATAAATTATTTTAATTTTTTTCTAATAAAATAAAATAATTTTGGAATTTTTTTGAATAAATGTTAGAAAGTAGTTTTTATATTTGTTTTTTTTTTTTATAAATTTATAATGATATTTGAAATAAATTTTTTTTTTTGTTATAAAAAAAAAAAAAAAATAATAAAGTAAAAAAAAAAAAAAATATAACAAAAACCATATAAAAAAAAAAATTTTCAACATCTTGTTACTCAGCCTAAAATCAAAAAAAAAATACACAACAATAACCATATTATAAACCATAGTACTTTTTAATATCTTGTTACCAACCTAAAATCAAAATAAAAGGAATACACAGAAAAAAACCACTATTTAAACCTAGTACTTTTCAATCATCTTGTTCTATTAAATCAAAATAATGGAATAAAAACCCCAATAACCACTATATACAACCAGTAGTATTTTTTAATCATCTTGTTACTCACCCAAAATCAAAATAATAAGGAATACACACAATAACCACTATTTTACAAACCCGTAGACTTTTCAAACATCTTGTTACTCACCTAAAACAAAATAAAAAGGGAAAACACACAATAACCCATATACAACCCGTAGTACTTTTCAATCATCTTGTTACTCACCTAAAATCAAAATAATAAGGAATACACAGCAATAACCACTAGTATACAACCAGTAGTATTTTTCAATCATCTGTTACTCAACCTAAAATCAAAATAATAAGGAATACACACAATAACCACTAGTATACAACCAGTAGTACTTTTCAATCATCTTGTTTACTCAGCCTAAAATCAAAATAATAAGGAATACACAGCAATAACCACTAGTATACAACCAGTAGTATTTTCAATCATCTGTTACTCAGCCTTAAATCAAAAAAATAAGGAATACACAGCAAAAACCCCACTAGTATACAACCAGTAGTAGTTTTCAATCATCTTTTTAAACTCACCTAAAATCAAAATAATAAGGAATACACAACAATAACCACTATTTATACAACCAGTAGTAGTTTTCAATCATCTTGTTACTCAGCCTAAAATCAAAATAATAAGGAATACACAGCAATAAACCACAAGTATAAAACCAGTAGTAGTTTTAAATCATCTTGTTACTCAGCCTAAATCAAATAATAAGGAATACACAGCAATAAACCACTATTATACAACCATTAGTAGTTTTCAATCATCTTGTTACTCAGCCTAAAATCAAAATAATAAGGAATACACAGCAATAACCACTATTATACAACCAGTAGTACTCTTCAATCATCTTGTTACTCAGCCTAAAATCAAAATAATAAGGAATACACAGCAATAACCACTATTATACAACCAGTAGTACTTTTCAATCATCTTGTTACTCAACCTAAAATCAAAATAATAAGGAATACACAGCAATAACCACTAGTATACAACCAGTAGTACTTTTCAATCATCTTGTTACTCAACCTAAAATCAAAATAATAAGGAATACACAGCAATAACCACTAGTATACAACCAGTAGTACTTTTCAATCATATTGTTACTCAGCCTTAAATCAAAATAATAAGGAATACACAGCAATAACCACTAGTATACAACCAGTAGTACTTTTCAATCATCTTTTTACTCAGCCTAAAAACAAAATAATAAGGAATACACAGCAATAACCACTAGTATACAACCAGTAGTACTTTTCAATCATCTTGTTACTCAACCTAAAATCAAAATAATAAGGAATACACAGCAATAACCACTAGTATACAACCAGTAGTACTTTTCAATCATCTTGTTACTCAACCTAAAAACAAAATAATAAGGAATACACAACAATAACCACTAGTATACAACCAGTAGTACTTTTCAATCATCTTGTTACTCAGCCTAAAATCAAAATAATAAGGAATACACAGCAATAACCACTAGTATACAACAGTAGTACTTTTCAATCATCTTGTTACTCAGCCTAAAATCAAAATAATAAGGAATACACAGCAATAACCACTAGTATACAACCAGTAGTACTTTTCAATCATCTTGTTACTCAACCTAAAATCAAAATAATAAGGAGCACACACAGCAATAAACCACTAGTATACAACTATTGTGAAAGACGCATATATTAATGCATGTATAAGTAAAAATAAATCCCCACAAACTTGTTACGAAACGGAATTTAGGATAACTTAAATATAGTATACGCGCCAACATTATTCACAATATTTAAACTGCAAATTGTTTACACAGCATCTATTATGTAATTAACATGACGACATATAAATATAATCAAGCAAAGGTTATCCCCATACACTTGTCACCCTAACGAAACTAAATTTAGGATAACATGGGTTTATTAAATATTATTTATAATAAGTAGCAATTACTTAAAATGTATCTACGTTAAACATTACTCACAAATAATAGATTTTGTCTAACTTCGAAATGTTTACAAACAAAAGGACTCATTTTTTAAAACTACAAATTTAAACAAAATTTGATCTAAGTCTGTAATTAGAAGAAATATATTTGTTCTTAAACTGGAATACAATATACCTTCAAGGATGAAATGGTATTCGTCCTCTAATACATTGCAATTATTACATATTCTATGAATGGTAACTGATTTAGGTTTAGCCCATCTGCCAATTTCAACATGTAATCTATGTGATGATACTCTTAATCTGGTTAAGCAGCATCTAAATTTTGAAATATGACACATATATGGATATGGCTGGTATTTGAAAGAAGATATGTGTTTATATAAATGAGCCCTACTAGAATCTTGTATCCTACCATTCCATCCTTGGAGAAACTGATCCCACGGTCTTTGTTTTATTTTGTAATAGAAACAACTCAACATGTCCAATTTCATGAAAAGGTCAGGCATCATAAAAACTAAGTTCACATAATAAATTAAAGTACAAACCAAATTTTTTACCCTGATTTAAATCACTATCATTTTTAAGCATCAATAACCTTTCCTATTAAACTTTTATCATCTAGATGTAATAATTTACCCAGTATTTATTTGTTTTCATAAACGTATACATTGAAATTTGTTCTCCTCAATCCCCCATAAATTAAGTAAGTTTGGGGATTTCTTTTAACGTCTAGTATTCTTTTACAAAAATGTAAATGGACTCTTTCAATAGTATTTCCCTGCACAAATCCCCATACTTCACTAGCGTTATTCAAAACGGGAGATACAATTTTATCAAAAAGATTGAGTTTGTACTTACAGAAATGATTATTTGTGAATTTATATAAATATTTATTTAATTTAAAATTTGGGCTGTTAGCGCTTGTCACGAGATGGTGTTTTGTGCGTTAAGAAATAACCACCTGTTGAAAATACTAACCCAAGTTATTAAAATCACTAACTACTTTTACGCTTTGGCTGTCTTAAAAGAAAGTATCATCCATTAAACAAGCGCCCTCCTTTCCTAAAATCATATTTTTTGTTTTATTGTATTAATTGTTTCCAACGTTTTACAGTTATCTAATAATAAATTTAAACTGGCTTACTTTCATCTCTATTATTTACAAATAGAAAATAGAAAAAGGGCTTAGATGTTTCAACATCAATACCAGAAAACCCTTTTCATAAAATTCATTTTCAATATCATTCAACAACATGGCAAATATAAAAGGCGATAAGCACTCTCCTTAACAAACACCGAGTATTCTATTAAATCGATTGCTTAATTGATTCAAATAATTAACTCTTCATTTGACAGAATTATAAACATCGATTTAATAATATCTAATATTTTCCCCCTAATACCCAGTTTGATTAATTTAGTCCATAAGTTATCCCTTACAAGTAATCAAAAGCTTTTGTAAAGTCTATAAATGCGCAATACATTTGCTTTCAATGTGTAATTAATCCATGTAGAACAAACCGTCGACTATTCCCATGTTGGAACGAAACCCCGCTTCGCCTCTATATAAACATAGCCTGCTCCGCCAACTCAATTTATTATTAAGCACCCCGTGTAAAAAGTTTTACCCATGTACTGAGAAGCATTATACCTCTTTAGTTATTCTAGTCGTTTAAATTAATGCTTATTATGTATTGCTATTATATACCCTTCAGACCAACTGACTGAAAGTCTCCGATATCTAATATTTTATTGAATAGCCGTAGCAAATAAAGACCAAATATATTTTTTCCGTAAAAAAGGATTTCATTTATATAAAAATTTGGTCCACTACCATTATTATTGTCTAATTAATTAGTTGGATTAATCATGACACTCCTTTCATGATTGGACAAACTGAGTTTGTATATAGCATAGCCAACTAACCTTTCAGCAAATGATCATATACACAAACACAGACAGAGCATACGTGTAATGGCAGCACTAACCGTGTTACCGATTACATTTTAATTATAGGAGTTCCATAACCGTTCTTACCCCCTATTATTCTAATGTATGATGTTTAGAATCACAAAAACAATATACAATACCGATTTTTCATATATTATTGTTTTATTGTTGGTAATATTATTATTATAAGCATCGTGCATATTAGAGTCTCAGAACTTAGATTTTTAAATTATCTCCCCCTTGATTCAACATTTTCTTTCCTACATTTAATATGTAATGTAATGTTCATTTTTTTTGTCATAAGATTTTATAATGCGAACACGATCAATACATTAGACAAACAATGGTATTGTTTTAACATTTTACCAGCTGTAGCTTTAATTGTGATACTTTTATATTCTAAACCGCTATGTCCAGCTTGACACTGAAGCACTCTAAGTACGATAACACTTTCTTATTATCTTAAATTATTTCAAAGCAGTTGAGAGTAATTTGAGCCCTTTAATTTGAGGTAATACATTAGAGTTCCAGAAATTTAAAATTCTTACATTTCTGTGTAATTCGATGAACAACATCGGGCTAGCAATAAGTTGGATAACGTTTACATTAAACATGTTCTGTTTCTAATTCAGCTATAAGATTTGTAGAATCAATGTATTCAAAATAGTCACCACATATCTATGCATTTCTTATCACGAGGGGACTACGTACAGTTGCAGTCGTCTACCTTTGCAAAACCACCATACATAAGTAGCAGCTTGTGAATGTGATGATAGCAATGAAAAATATAGTAAACAAAACGAAATCAATTGCTGTACTGACATCCTTCCACGTGGTTGGTCCTTCTATTTCACTTTTACCCTCGGAAATCTCAGTGCCTTCCACTTTTTCTAATTGTATTTCGCTCGAAACATCTTGCACTATCGTTTTGTTCTTATTCATAAAACAATGGTTGGTCTCAGTTTCTTCTATTCTGAGCCTTTTAACCATTTCTTGTGTTAATGTTTCCCTTTCTGTTACAGCACAATAATCGGAAACAGTTCGTTAAACGCTTCTTTTAAGATGGCAACGGGATCTTCTGGTTCTCTGTAGTGGGACCTCACATTGAAGATCGTACTCAACATCATGCACACGCGGAGACTGAAAATAAGAAGATGTAGACGCTCGTATTGGGATTTTCTGTGATGTTTCAGGAAATTTGTCACTTACCAACGTCAAAAAACAACGGCCACGGCAAGGAGACACGTGATACAGTAGGAGATTTTCTCTCCGGAATCAACCGGAATAAGAAACACGACAAGGTTGATGAAGCCATGAAGACGATTGGAATCAAAACATTCACAACGATAAACATCGGTTTACGTTTCAGGTTAATCTCAAACGCCAAAATATCACCAGCATCAAGACTATAATTCGCGATGTACAAGATCCCACTCCCCACTAGGCGTGAAATGGTCGGTCTGAACAGAGTCCTTCAGGGGGACCATTTGTAGTTTCTGAAATATTTTATTCCAATAGGAATGACAACGATTCGACAGGTCTGTGTATCCCGGGGGTATAGGGTGACGTCAATCTCACAGGATGCATCGATTACATTTGTGGGAAATAACACGCATGTCCGTTTGCAGTAAACCTGATAACATTCCAGTCGGCCACAATTTGCTTGATTTTTTTCTTTAGAATTCGTTACCATGATGGGGGTTTGTCCAGAATTTCCTCATTTTTTTAAAAATAATTCTTGAATACCACCATAATCGTCTGGGTCCCATGTCATGAACTCGTCTGTCCATTTAAAGACAGAGCACAAACGCAGGAAAATTTTCCAGAAACGCATCTATACTTTTTATAGAGATCAGATAAAACGTAATTTTAAGCTCTAATGTTTTACTCTGATTAAATAATGGTCTGAATTCTTTATTATAGTTTGCCAATTTATCGCTTAATAACATATTTGCATCATTTATTGTATATCCGTCAGCTACCTTATTTGAAAACGTTATCACCCACAATAATATCATTGTATCGGCATGATTTCATAAGCTTTTGTTGTAATTATATATTTGAAAAACTTTTTTGTTTGCTATCAATCATATACTGAGTTCGAATCTTACGACAGTCTTGTTTTTATTATTTTTCCCCGGTTCCTGCTAGTCATGTTGTTTGCCTCAATGCCCTGAAATGTAAGCAAACAGCTACTTAGTGCTTATATTAATTCTAACCAACTAGTCTTTGTTTTCCAACGTGATGGCATTTATAAAAGAATGTTGCTGGTAGGGGTGTCTTACGCGGTGACAAGCAATGCTTTATGTAAAGAGGATATACGTGTATGTATTTTTTTCTTTCCGTTTTCAATATCTTTGCCAAAGTCCTAACAGACTGGGAGAGTAGTAAGATTTCTACAGCATTACGTCGGTTTAATGGGTTTTTGAACGGCTCTTCTTCCATTTGAATGGTAATAATTCTGTTCCAAAATGTCACTCCCCTAACACTGAAACACCCAACCTCACTTTTAGAAAACATATTAAATCCGTGTTTAGTCCTATAACATATACTGTTAAAGATGTGTTTGCAGATTTTATTAGATCTCAGTATACTTAAAAGGGAGTTAGTTTTATTAATTTAAGTATAGTCAAACTGGATAATTTATAAGAGTATAGTCAAACTGGATAATTTATAAGAGAATATATATATATATTCAGCTACATGAGAAAGTGGGCAGCCATATTTCGTTGATTTAAATGTATTTCTCTCGGTATAAATATATACCATTCAAATCATTTAGTCATAATTGTTCTTCTGTCATAATTTACTAAAGGTACACGCCACGTTATTACCATTGTACTGTTTTGGGAAATGATGGCTTGGTTTATTTCATAATACATATAGGTTTATCTGTTATTGAGTCAACGTCTCACCGATAGGAATTTTAAAAAGAACGTGTATTTTTGTATTGGAAGGAAAATAATACAAAATAAAAAGAAAAATACGTAATTAAACAATACCGGTGCAAGTTATTTTAAATTAAGTCCAAAACGGAAACTCAGCCCAACAGATCCGATTATAGATACACATACTATAAATAACAACAAACCTCATAAATATAGCAGCGTATATAAAATTGCATATACGTATAAAACTGGATCTAAGCATAGTTCATTCTATTTCTTCTTTTTTCCAGGAGATATAACGACGTAGTAAGATTTCTGATAGTATTTTACTTTCTGATTTCAATAATTCAATAAATTACGGTATGTTAGGATTTCTTCAAAATTATTTCAATTAATTTCTCTTTAGTTTAAACTTATCTATTTAAAGTCGATTGAGAAACAAGTTCTCTCAACTTATACTTATTCCTCTCGGTGGTTCTTGGTTGGAACCAGTACTTGGCGCATGGGAAGGTCACGAATTTCTCTCTTATATCTGCATATAATTCACTAATGATGGGCATATTAGTATGAAATGAAAGTCATTTTTCAATCTATGACAAAATTTGCATTTTCTTCATCGAATGATACAACTAAAGATTTGTGCCATCTGCCTGTTTCCACTTCTAATCTATGAGAAGATACCTTAAAACGTGTTAGAGCAACTCTATATTATCTAGATTCAAATGTTCCATGGGAACGTAAAATGTAAGTACTCAAACTTTAAAACAGATTTGCAAGGAGCGCGGGTAGCAAACGTGGCTTTTCGCGGTTGACGAGTGTTGCAGAGGCTTCTTGTAAATACAGTATAGCCACCGCTAAAACTCCATGGGTGTCTTAGATGGGGAAAGAAGAGATGCTGTGAAAGAGCTGGCAAAGTTCAGTAACCTCATGTGGATGTGCACGAATGAAATTATACATCGATCTTTCACCAAAATAAACATTTTTTTTCTATTTATTTAATGCTTTAAAGGCCAGAAATTAGTTGTGTCATCACAAAAGACGTCAAAATTGGCGGATTACCTCGCGTGCGTGACGTTATTTATACGTCATGTCTTACGTAAAACCCAGCAAAAATGACGCTCCTATCAGTTTATTACGTAGGGTCGGGTTTAAGTTCCAGAGTGAAAAATTTATAAAAATGGTGATATTCACAGTTTCAAACAGCGAAATTAGGTTTACCATTTTTAATTCACTGAAATGTCCCTTTAATCAACCGAAAAGCATTAAATAATTAAATATCTTGCACTCAAAGATGTTCTACATTACTCACAATAAACAAAATTTTTTTTGCGTGTTTTGCCCTAAGTATTTGTTTACAAACAAACACATGCACTTGGTTCTGAATGCATAACATCAATTATTCATTAAAAAGCAGATTATCTTCATCAGCAGATAAAATAGAATCAGGATCATTTATAGATTTGAAATAAACTCTCGCATTATATATACAATACATTATACATTTGTATATACAAAGAGCATGCCTCACTGCTCATAACTGTAGCTATCAACAATTTTCAATATGATTTATCATCTCACATTCTAGTCTTTCTCCTAATTTTCCAGTTTTTTTCCTTTTCAAAAGATGTATTTATTTTTCCTTTAAAGACCGTTATATATGCTTCTGGCTTGAACAATATATACTTATTTTCTTCGCATGGATTCTTTCTTTTTTAAATAATACATTGTAAAATTTACTTTTTCAAATTTTGACAGTCCTTATCATAATATGTCACATTTTTTGCTGATAATTTGCTTCTACCAATGGTGACCAGATTTCCACGGAATTAATAAACTATTTCAGACATAAATATCTATTCTCTTACAATTTTTTGATAAATTTAGACTTTCATTAAAATTTTTCTTTAATTAGAAGTCCCAAATATGAAAGAATATGAATCATAAACACATTTTTGAAAATTGAAAAAAAAAAATGTTTCCAGACATTACTTACCTTCATTTTAAAGATCAAAAAAGTATGAAACATAGCATCGTGACAGTCCTCTTTATTATTATCTATAACAAATTCTCAAAAAAAAATCACCAAAATATTGATGGCAAAATGCTTTATAAATAGTACTATTGATCTTCAACTAAAATGTACATGTACTCGCTTTTTGGGCTGACGTTTTTTTGACTTAATTACTATCGGTTTGACAAACCAACAGAAATTACTTTTTATTCTATTTGAGCCCATTATCTATGTAGGACAAGGCACTCATTTAAGCCAATAAAAGCCCATTCAGTAGATTTAACATAACCTTTCTGTTTTGATTAACCAAGTAGCCTATTTAGTCTCTTAATTACTCTTTTCCCTTTAAAAAAAGGCTATAATTATAAAAAATTTGTAGCCGATTTAGCCTATTCACGTGAAAGACCCTTTATGTAATACAAAAGTAGTCTTTTTGAAAAAATTTGGAAAATCTTTATTGGCCATCATTGCAAAATAGCCTTTCAAGAAATAAAAAGCTGTTTTTAAAAAAAGGCCATTATAGCCAATTAAGCTAAAATTATGTAATAAAAATGCAATTTAATGAAGAAATGGAAACTATTTTGAGTTAGGGCCCCCCCCTACCCTATACAGCCGTGTATATACAAGAGGCTAGATATAAGCCTAATTAGCCAATTCAACATATTGTAAAAGGAGGCCCCTTTTTTGGCCATTTTAGCAGATAGCTTTTTTTTAGGAATAAAAGAAAAATATGTTTTAAAGCTAATTCATTTTGCCGTTAACTAAATGCTAAATAAGCTAAAAAATAAAATGCTAATAATAATGCTAAATAAGTAAATATAATATATGTAAAAATATTAGCGGTTACATTTATTGATAACCTGCCGTTTTTTGGAGTTGGGAATTTGGGTTTTCTTTTATTTTAATTTTTGATAATGGTTCCTAAAATCCGCATTTAAAACCCGACTGCAATAATAGCCGGGGTCCGCAAACAAAACCGGCCTTTTCTAGGCTAGATCCCAAAACGTAAGGTGAGAATTTTGGTAGCCCCAAAAATTTATGATTAATTTGACTATAAAAACCCACCCACCACCCCCTTTTTGCTTCATTTTTCCTAGAAAAGCCTGGGTTTTTTTGTTTTTTCCCATTTCATCCATTAAGGGTTGTCTTCCGCTAAGAGCGTACAGGGGGCAATTCGGCATGGTCTCCGGAGTATCCCACTTTTTTACAGTTTTGGCTTCGGGACTATTACAACCTTCCAACCTTAGATTCTCATTGTGAAGTTACTGTGTACGGGCGACCACAATCGGCATAAAGCAGTCAGTGTGTGCGGACAATGTATTAGTGGGGGTGAATTTTGTTCTCCCAGGTCCCCCCTTTAGGAACAACATTTGATGCTTACATTGGGCCTTGCAGGGATCCAGAGAGGGCCCAAAAAGCCTTATTTGTATAAAGTTGCAGGCAAATTTACAAAATATTTGGGGCAGCCCTTTGGGGGAAACTGAAATTAGCCATTTTTGTGCCTATTTTGAAGCCTTTTTGTATGGGCTTATTTTAAGTAAAAATGTTTTATTTTGTTACACTTTTAAGTCTTGATTGTGACTGTATAAATTTTATATATGAAAAAATTATTCTAATTTTTTGCACCAGCCTTTGGCAATTTTCTTGGGGGGCTACCTTTTTTGCAGCAAATTTGTGTTTTAAAGCTTTTGATTTTCAGATTTTCATTATATTTTGTGCAGATAATTTTGTGTTAAAGCTTATAGATTTGCAGATTTTATTTATTTTAACTGACCACATTAAACTGTGAAATTGACTTTAATTTTGGAAAATTCAAGCCTTTGTGGCTTCTTTTTAAGCCTTTGGGGCTGCTTGCCTTGCTATAGCCTTTGGGCATGTTTGGGCCTTTGTGGTTTTAAGGATTGCTGTAAAGGGCGCCCTTAAACGACGATTTGTCCGGTGCCCTGTTATCAAGGGGTTTAACATGGGGGGCCCGGGGGAATCCGGAACCATCCCCAAAAGAGTGCCAAACACATTTGGGAAAGGGGGAGTTTTTAGCTTGTTGTATTGATTGCTGTATACATGATATATTTGGAATTAAATAGTGTATTTCTTTTAAAATGTAGAAATTGTTGTTTTTTGGTCGATCGGATGTCAGGAAACAAACAGTAGTTAAATGTCTATTTTGTTTTTGGGGGTAAAAAAAAGGTCTTTTGGGGAATTAAAATTTAAATGGGGTTTTAAAAAAAAGGGGAGGGGTTATATATAAAGTTTCTTTCCCTGCCTTGCTTGACAGCGGGTCGTCCTCTTTTCCCCCAATCTCACAAAAAAATGCTAAATAAGCTAAAAAGGAAAAACATTGTAATCTACAATGGCTAAATAACTAAAAGAAAGTTGTAGCTTTTTACTACATGGGCAAAATGGTATTATTAACAAAAGGCCTTTCAGGTTTAATAGGCAAAATATGATAAACTGGCTGAATGTTGTAACCTATTCACTACATAAGCTAAATAGGCTAAAAATTGCAGCCTTTTTTACTAAAAAGGCAAAATTTGGGCAAACAGGCTAAATGGGCTAACTTCACACACACACATTAAGAAATGAGGTTTGTTCTGTATATGTTGTCTGCCAGGTACTAGTTTAAGTAAGTGAAATATCTTTCATATTATGGTCCCTGCCAAGTATTCGTATTACAAGTGATTATGCCTGTATTAGTCCCTGCCAAAATTCGTTTTGCAAAAGGAATATCGTTCTGTATTATGGTGGCTGTCAAATATTCGTATTACATAATAAATTATCTTCTGTTTTATGTGCCTGTCATGTACTCGTATTACATAAGTGATATTCGTTCTGATATGTCCTGCAAGAATTCTATTACAAAAATGATATATCGTTCTGTATTATATGCCTGCCAATATTTGTTTACATCATGATATATCTTTCTGTATTATTGCCTCCCAAAGTATTCGTATTACATAAAATAATCGATCTGTATTATTGCCTGCCAAGTATTTGTATTACTAAATGATATCGTTCTGTATTTGTGCCTCCAAGAATTCGTTTTACAAAAATGATATATCGTTTTTATTTGTGCCCCCAAGTATTTGTTTTACATAAGTAATATATTGTTCTTTTTTATGGTGCCTGCCAAGTGCACGCTTTACAAAAGTATATATCGTTCTGTATTATTGCCTCCGTACTCGCATTAAAAAATATTATATAGTTCTGATTATGTGCCTGCCAAAACATCATTACAAAAGTGAAAATCGTTCTGTATTATGTCGCCAAGACTCCAAACAAATGATATGCGTTCTTTTTGTACCTGCTATCACCGTATTACATAAGTTATTTATATCGTTTGTTTTAGGGTGCCTGCCAAGTACACGAAATTACAAAAGTAATATCGACGTTTATGTGCCTGCCATGTACTCGCATTACATAAGGATAACGTCTGTTTATTCCTGCCAAGTCCCCCATTACAAAATGATATGTCTTCTGTAATGGTACCGCCTGTACTCGTATTACATAAGTGTTTATATCGTTCTGTATTATGGTGCCTCCAAGTACACGTATTACATATATATATTTTTTCTGTATTAGGGTACCTCCCAGACTCGTATTACATAAGTGATATTCGTTCGTATTATGTGCCTGCCAAGTACGCGTTTATTGTTGTCCCATAAATAAGGAAAATATTTTTATTCATATCATTGACCTAATTAATTGCGTTAAATTTTTAGATGTCTTTCATTAGAATTCAAAACTAAAAAAACTTTGGTCAATGTCATTACTAAAATGTGTAAATGTGCATAAGTGGCGATTTTTCCGGTTCATTGATTTTTACAAGATTTGTGCCCCCTTGAAACTTATTTTTATTCACATTTGGGTCGAGGATCTCCCGAGTTTGTTCAACTAAAAACTGACCCCCTAATCCCCGCTAAAAATCAGTTTGATTGGTTTTTAAAGATGGTCCCCGCATTTCTACCAAAAAGGGAAACAGATGAGAGTGTGGCTTGCCCCCAATATGCACATGTAAGATTGTTCTTATTTATTACTATTTGTGTCAAACGAAAGACGTAAAAAATGGTCCCAAAAATGCAACCTTTGCGGGAAAATGGGGCAAAATGCTCGGGTTTTTGGAACTCAAAAGACCTCATATTTGGTTCTACCTATTTATCCATGTATTGGTGCAAAAAACACCGGGCACGAAAAAGAAAACAAGGGGGTCTATTCGCTAAGAGCTAGGGTATCGAAACCCGGGGAACCCCTTGTATCCGACTACTGTCTCTTCCGATGCTGTCTTTTCAGCAAAAATAAAGTATGTCAAGTGTAATTGTATTTTTAAATTTTTTGGGGGCCTTCATTCGTAGTGAATGAAATATTTCCACTCATCCCTTATTTCTTACTACTTATGAATTTGGGGCAAAATTTTTTCAGTGTATTTTTGGGGTCTTCATGCGTATTTTACTGAAATAGTCCATTTACCCCCAAATTTCTTACTACTTATGATGTTGGGAAAAATTTTGTTAAGGGTAGTTTTTATTCTAATTTGTTTGGGATTTCATAGATAGTTACTAAAAAGCCCCCACTCACCCCCCTATTTTTTACTACTTATGAAGTCGGGCAAAGGTATTATTTTTCCTTTTCCCCTTAAATTTTTTTTTTACTTTTTTCTTTTCTACTTTTTAAAAAAACTTTTTTCTTTTGTGTTTTTTTTCTTTTTTTTTATTTTTTTTTCTTTTTTAAATTTTTTTTGTTCCCCTTTTTGGGTTTTGGCTTTTTTTAAATTTTTTTTTTTTCAAAAATTTTTTTTGTCTCTCATATTTTTTTTTTCATTTTTTTTTTCCCCCTTCTGTTTTTTTTACTTTTGTTGTTGTTGTCTCATTTTAATATATTTTTTTGTTTCCTCTTCAGTTTATTCATAACAAAAATTTTAACACTATTGAAGATTTTTTACAAACTATTTAAAAATTTATCGCAAAAAAATTCGAAAAAAATAAAATTTTCAAGTGATGATAAAAGGGTAAAAACTTTTCATCAAAAACCCAATTAAAAACCCCCCCTAAAAAATATTAAATTTTAGCGGGTTTTCCCCCTTTCGTTAAACGAGCTGATTCCTTACTTTTAAAACTGGGGGGGTTTTCCTTTCATTAAACTGAGCTGGTTTTTTTTTTCAGCATACATAATGATATCAAAAAAAATCTAACCCCCAAAAATGACTTTTTCTCATAATAATTTAGTTTTTTTTGCATTATATCATAAAAATTTAAGAAATTTTTTATTATCCTACAAGAAAAATAAATTTGAAGAATTTGCTTTTTCCTTATCTGATATATCCCTATTGCAGTAATGGGCAATCAAAGTTTTAAAATAATAGATGATAGAAACATTTTTTTTTTAGTTTCACAATTCAAAAAGTGGAGCTATCACCCTGACCTAAAAATCGATGTCAGTTCCTTTAAGTTTTTATTATTATTTTTGTTCACTTCCCCCATAACAATTAAAAATATTCAAATTAAAAAATTGGTGTACTGAGTTTTATTTTCATTCAAAGAAACTCATCTCGAAGGGGGAAGTAACTCAAAAAAACCCTTTTTTTTTTAAAGTCTTGGCTCAAAAATTTCCTTTTCTCCGTGGTTTATAATTTAAAACTGAAAAAATAAAAAAGTAACAGTTTAAAAATTTTCATTATCCATACCCAAAAAAGAGGTTTTGCATTGTCTTTGGACACCCTTTTTATTTTTGTTGGATGGCAATAAAAAAAAAAAAGAAAGGAATATACATGTAATAGTTTTTGAAAATCGTCCCTTAAAAGTTTAGCCTGAGGAAACAAAAGTCCTCAGTTGACGGGGTCGCCACGAGGAGGCACTGTAGGGGCTTAAACCCTGGAAGGCTTATACGGGGGGGAGACTGATGTTCCTTTTTTTGCCAGAAAAATTGCTAGCCAGCGGTGGATTTCTAAAGCACACCACACCAGACCGTGCATGGCCCCTTTTGACACACACAAAAGACCCAAAAAAATGGCAGACGTTATCAAAAAATTGATATCTGTGAAAACCCCCAAAAACAGAGAAATCTGAAACTTTTTTTTCTGAACTATTGTGTGCCACTTTTTTTTCGGCATTGGGAGGTCTTGAATAAGCTGAAGAAAGGAAAAAAAATATATTTAATGAGACAACAACAACAAGGAAAAAGATAGAATAAAAAAAACAATGAAAAAACTATACGAGGATAAATTTTTAAAGGGGAAAAAAAAAGAAATACAAGTCAAAGCAAAAAAGGGGAAACCTTTTAGGGGAAAAAAAAATAAAAAAAAGAAGTTTTAAATAGCAAAAAAAAAGGGAAAGAAAAAAAAAACAAAGAAAAAAAAATCACAAAATTAATAAAAAAAATTTGTAAAAAAAAAAGTAGAAAGAAAAAAAAAAAAAAGGAAAAGAAATAAACTACGAATGAAGACCCAAAAATATAATAATCAATTGCACTAAAACTAATTTTGACATACTTTTAAGGACAAAGCATGGAGGAGACAGTAGTCGGATACAAGGGAGCCCGGGTGCGATATCCTAGCTCTTAGTGAATAGACACCTTGGTTCTTTTACGTGCCCGTGTATAGCCCCGATACACGGATGAAATGTTTCTCGGTAGAACCAGTACTGAGGGTCTCCGATTTCCCCAATAGCAGACCCATTGTGTTTATTGCCAGTAAAGGTTGCATCTGGTACCATTTGTACGCCTTTCGTTTGACACGGTTATAATAAATAAGAACAATCTTACATGTCATATTGGAGCAGGCCACACTTTCATCTCTACAATTCTGGTAGAAGTGCATGGTACCATCTTAAAACCAATCAAGCTGATTTGAACGGCATTGGGTCATTTGTGTAGTTGAACCATCTCGCAGATTCTCGACCAACTGTGAATAGAGATTTAAAACTAAAAAGCTTTGATGATCTTTTTAAGCAGCTCGTTCACAAAAATCATTGCAAGCATTAGTTTTTTTTTTAAACTATTTGTATGTATTACTTTTTATAAATACCCATTTACAGAGACTGGTCCCATATTGCAACATTCTGTGATTGTAAAAAAAGGGACTGTCGGAACAGCACGGTCGACTCCTCTAGCGCCTGACTGCATTATTGGTACTTATCATTATCTGCTTGTTCATCTTCTTTTCAATTTTAACATAATCATAGTATTATAATATTTTTCCCATTTAGTGCTGTAAATGCCAAAAAGAGTTGTCAGAGAACAGCACGCTCGACTATTCAAAAATCAAAGTGAATGTAAATTAAGTGAAATATATTTCAATTCTTGACTTCATATACCCTGAAATATAATAATAGTCAAAAATGATAAACCTTGATAGGTTTTTTTATTATTTTATTTGATACTTGAAAAGACCCAAAATTTACATTAAAACCAAATAAGATTTGTGAACTTGATTATACTGGATGGTTTGGAAATATTATATGTGAAGTTTTAATCAGTTACATACAGTGGTTACTGAGATCTAGCACTAGTAGTTATGGAGAACTAAACCATAAAAAATTTCTAAAAAGTTCATTATTCTTGCAAAGAGCAAGATACAGTTTATGGCAGCCTTAAGTCAACTGATGGTCCTGAATAAATGTTCAAAGTTTCCAACATTAGTCATGACATTTCATGTGTAAGGATTGATCTAAAAAAAAACACTTATCCAGGATAAACGCCGACTCCGACGACGCAATAGTAATGAAAACAGTTCAAAAATTAGGTGAGCCTATAATGATATGCAACAGTGTTCGAAGTAGTTAAAGTAGAGGAAGATGATGATAGGGAATAGTTGTATGAGTAGTGGTAGTAGTCGTTGAAATTTAGAAGAATAAGAGATGGTATGAAACAGCAGTTATGAAACGTTTTAGTAGTAATAAGAGTAGAGTACTTACCTGGTCACTTCTCCAGGACAAGAATTAAACCAACATCTTCATTTCATGAGTGCTAAACCCAAAATATTCCTCTCAGGGGCTCAAGGTTGAAGGCTGGTTTCTGACTTTTAAGACACGTTTCCTGGTGACAGATTGATGTTTGCAGGGGACCTATGAAGCCAAATGCTTTTTTTCAACCCCTGAATTAAAAATATATATATATAATAATCATATTTCAATATTCATTATTTCAACACTCAATCATCAACATATAAAGGGGTCAAAGAAAGAACTTAAACCCCCATTATAATTTAAGAACACCCTGCAGCCTAAACAGCTGATCAGGTTTTTATCATCGCTTAAGCTTTCATTTCCACTCGTCTCAGCTTATCAAAGGTAAAATGAATGTGTTTTGTACAAAATCAAATCAGTTTGAACAAAAAAATAAATGCTTGACTTAAAATCTGTTTTAATTGTGTATACAATACTACAATCAATCGTTTTAAAATAAAAGATCATTCCATTTCAAACCAAACTAAAATATGACAAACTGACAATACAAAATGACATCATACAACGAAAACAAGAAGCCACCCCCTTAATTTTCTAAATTAAGAGTTCACTAAGTGATGCAATGGAATTTAGGTAAGTAAATTTTTTTCATTAATTTTCGCTTTCGGTTTGATCTGGTTTTGCAATCATGTGAAGGTGCCTGAATGATAAAAAAATCATCATCATTATCAACAACATCTACAAACTGCCTGTAGGTTGCCGGGTCTAGCTGCTGATCCGGTATAAGGTCCAACCTGGACATGTTGTTTGTTTGGGTTTAATGTCCCACCGACAAAAATTCAGTCATTTGGAGACTTATCAACTTCAGACAAAATAGGGTACTGCCACAATGCAGTATAACGCCGTAGACACGTGGCATGAAAACATAGCCATTCACATTATCCTCCCATCGGACCAACCAGTCCTGGATCTACCCTTATATGCTGAGCGAAAAGCAAGGGAGCTATACCAGTACCATTGTCCCTGACATTGGTATGTCATCATCATCATCATCATCACCAATAAAACAGCATTCTAAAACTGTAGTTGCCGTGGTCCAGTCTGCGGATCAAGTACAGGTCAACCCAGGAAAAGTTGAGAGTGGAGCGGGAAACAACAATTTTGATTCCGTCCTATCAAAGGGGATAATGTATAGTTATGTAATTTTCAAAGAAAGACAGTGGTTGTTAAGTGAACGGTCCACTACATGTGAGAAATTCGAATCAGTAGAAATCTTCAAGAAAACCCTTAAAACTTTAAATTTCACGGATTTTGAGTTTTTTACGTGTATGTTGTTTTATGCATAGACAGGTCCACTTGACTCATATAGAACTTGTATAGTTTACCTAGTCACCTCTCCAATGCTCGCATGACAAGAAGCAACCAACGTCTCCATTGCATGAAAGTGCTCATACCAAACGATCTCTCTGAGGCTCAAGATGAGGATTGTTCTCAGACTTTGTAGACACTGCTTTCTGATGACAGAATGGTGATGCATGAGATATATGACATCAACTGTTTTTGCCAATCCTGAAATAAAATGATACCAATTATAGTCCATTTTCAATATTCATAATTCTCAGTCATCAATATTTAAAGCGATGAAAAGAAAGGGCTTAAACCACCAGTATAATTTCGGAACAGTCTGTAACTTGCAACTGATCAGGTTTTAAATCAGTTGCTAAAACTGTCATTATCATTCGTCTTAGTTTATCAAAGGTAAAAATGATAGTGTGTTGTACCAAAACAAACAAGTTTCAACATAGAATAAATGGCTGACCTATGATATAAAATGTACATACAATAGTACACTTTACAAGCATTTTACAGTAAACTTCCGAACACAATACATATAAATTTATGTGAGATCAAGTCAGTTGTTTTCCCTTTAACATTCTCCCCGTGTTAGCAATAATGCCAAATCCCAAGAAAAACATGTAAATGTATGGGACTAGACGGTAGGCCAAATCATTTTTATGGGTTTAAATACACTAAATTACCAGCGCGACGAAATCAAGCGTATAAAATAGAAGGGAATAATTCCATTTCCCAACCCGAACTTAAATAAGACAAATGTACGATACAAAATAAAAATCATACCTATGTATACAAAGACCCTTTCCGAGACATTTCCCAATTACAAAAAATATATATAAATTAATTTCGCTTTCAGTTTGATTTGGTTTTGCAATCACGTGAAAGGGGCCTGCATGATATAACAAGAGGGCCAAGATGGCCCTGTGTCGCTCACCTGATTAAGATAGCTGTGTTAGGCATAATGACAAAAAAACTGGCATCTAAAGTGTTTTTCTAACATTTGACTAAGTGACCTACATATTGATCCTACCTGAATTTGCACTCAACTGGGAATTCATGCAGTCATCATTCATATCAAGTTTAATGAAGACTGGGACAAAAATGTAGGGCCCCTAGAGGTTCACAAGATTTCTAAGATTGACCCGGTGACCTTTTTTGACCCCATGTGACTCATTTTCAACTCATCCAATATATCAATTAGACAAACATCCTGACCAAATCTATTGAAGATTGGGCTAAAACTGTGGCCTCTAGAGTGTTCACAAAGGGTTTTTATAAGATTTGACCTGGTGACCTAGTTTTTGACCCAACATGACCCAATTTCAAACTCATGCAAAATATCATGTAGACAACATCCTGACCAAATTTTATGAAGATTGGGCCAAAACTGTGGCCTGTAGAGTGTTCACAAGGTTTTTCTAAGATTTGACCTGGTGACCTAGTTTTTGACCCCATGTGATTCATTTTCGAACTCATCCAATATATCAATTAGACAAACTCCTGACCAAAACTATTGAAATTGGGCTAAAACTGTGGCCTCTAGAGAGTTCACAGGTTTTTCTTTGATTTTCCCTGGTGACCTAGTTTTTGACCCCATGTGACCCGATTTCAAACTCATTGAGATATCATGTAGACAAACATCCCGACCAAATTTTATGAAGATTGGGCAAAGTTGTGGCCTGTAGAGTGTTAAAGGGTTTTTCTAAGATTTGACCAATTGACCTAGTTTTTGACACCACATGACCCAATTTCAAAAATCATCCGAAATATCATGTAGACAAACATCCTGACCAAGTTTCATGAAGATTGGGCCAAAACTGTGGCCCCCTAGAGTGTTCACAAGGTTTTTCTAAGATTTGACTTGTGACCTAGTTTTTGACCCACATGACCCCTTTCAAACTCATCCAATATATCAAATTTGACAAACATCCTGACCAAATCTATTGAAGATTGGGCTAAAACTGTGGCCTCTAGAGAGTTCACAAGGTTTTTCTTAGATTTTCCCTGGTGACCTAGTTTTTGACCCCATGTGACCCGATTTCAAACTCATCTGAGATATCATGTAGACAAACATCCTGACCAAATTTTATGAAGATTGGGCCAAAGTTGTGGCCTGTAGAGTGTTCACAAGGTTTCTCTAAGATTTGACCAATTGACCTAGTTTTTGACACCACATGACCCAATTTCAAACTCATCCGAAATATCATGCAGACAAACATCCTGACCAAGTTTCATGAAGATTGGGCCAAAACTGTGGCCCCTAGAGTGTTCACAAGGTTTTTATAAGATTTGACCTGGTGACCTAGTTTTTGACCCAACATGACCCAATTTCGAACTCATCCTAGATATCATATAGACAAATATCCTGACCAAATTTTATGAAGATTGGGCCAAAACTGTGGCCTCTAAAGTGTTCACAAGGTTTTTCAAGACTTGACCTAGTGACCTAGTTTTTGACCTCATGTGACTCATTTTCGAACTCATCCAATATATCAATAAGACAAACATCCTGACCAAATCTATTGAAGATTGGGCTAAAACTGTGGCCTCTAGAGTGTTCACAATATTTTTCTAAGATTTGACCTGGTGACCTAGTTTTTGATCCCACATGACCCAATTTCAAACTCATGCAAGATATCATGTAGACAAATATCCTGACCAAAATTTATGAAGATTGGGCCAAAACTGTGGCCTGTAGAGTGTTCACAAGGTTTTTCTAAGATTTGACCTGGTGACCTAGTTTTTGACCCAATGTGACCCAATTTCGAACTCATCTGAGATATCATTTAGACAGACATCCTGACTAAGTTTCATGAAGATTGGGCCAAAGTTGTGGCCTGTAGAGTGTTCACAAGGTTTTTCTAAGATTTGACCTAGTGACCTAGTTTTACCCCACATGACCAATTTCGAACTCATCCGAGATATTATGTAGACAAACATCCTGACCAAGTTTCATGAAGATTGGGCCAAAACTGTGGCCTCTAGAGTGTTCACAAGCAATTGTTGACGACGGACAACTGACGACGCACGACGACAAAAGGCGATCACAAAAGCTCAAGCACAAGTGTCAGGTGAGCTAAAAAACAATCATCATCATCATCATCAACAACAACAACAACATTCTACAAACTATTTTATGGCTAATTTGCGTGGTCCGTCTGCGGATCCGGTACAGGCCAACCTAGATGTTAAGAGTGGAGGGGGATTCCGTCCTTTTTGGGATCATGTTTATATATTTTTATTTTCAAAGTAAACAGTGATTGTTATACAAAAAGTCCACTACATGGTCTAAATTCGAAATCAGTTGAAATATTCAAGAAAACTCATATATATGAGAGATTTTGAGTCTTTTTACGTGTATGTTTTTTTCATGCGTAGGACAGATCCTTTTGACTCTTATATTTGTTTTCATTTTAAAGGAATACCTCGGCTGAAATGAAAATTTAACCATCAACAAACCTTTTAGTGTAGATCACTTTGACATGACTTTCTTTTTAACACGCTATATTTGTGAAGATATAGCCCGTTTTTAAAGTTTGTGATTTCGATCGGCTATGGCCGCCGCCATCTTTGTTCATGTTTACCTTTTTGTGACGTCACAAATACCCCTGAACCATATCCCGATCGATGAGTGCGATTAATAGGGGGTTTTGATAAAAGCATTAAAGGAATACGCTCGGCTGATTACAACTAGGTTTCAATTGAAAAATATTGATGTAAATAAACCAAATTTAAAATTTTTCATTTCATTGAATCAATCGTAATAAGAAAAAAATTGTAATTAAAGACGTCTATTTAATACCAATTTGCTCCGCGATATTTTTTATTTCTATAATACATCTTTGTCATTTTTACCGTGAAATGCTTGCAACTGCGGTTATTTAAAAGTTTGTTTGTGTTAAACTGATTGGATAAGAAATCACTGACAAGCCTTTGTAACAGAATAAGCGCATATAAAATCGCACCTCAGGCCATAAAACACGGGCCCTAAAACGAAGCGTGCGACCGAGTCACCATGTCAACAGACAATTTATGTGCACGTTTTTACTGAAACGGACATGTAGAGTATAATCTCACCACAAACTACTAAATGCATTATATAAATATGAAAGAAAAGTGTTGAATCCACGTTTATATTATAACCCAAACTATATTATGGGTATTTTACGGAAAAAGTCTGTTTAAATAAAAATATATAAGTAAAAGTATCGTATCGCAATGAGCTCATGTTAGTGTGATATACAGAAAGTAGTTAGCATAATTTACATTATTTTGTTAAATTTTCGAGCAATAGGTGTGTAATTCATAATTACGACACGGTGTCCCTTTGATTCGTCTCTATAGTATTTCACAGTTACCGTCATTGCAATTAGATTTCTACTTACATGATACCGCCCCTTTTATATATATTTTTATTTTGATTAAAAAACTGTTTAAAAATTGTTGATAATTGCTGTAAGATTTGAGCAATTAAAAAAATGTGAAGTATGTGCATAAATGTTTGCGTGACAAGGGGTATTGAAATTTAGTTATGGTTCGATCACTATAGCAGGGAAATTTTAAAAAAGGTTTTGAGATATTTCTTAAAATGGAGTGTATAGTTCCTTACGACTTTGAGCCGAATATACTGAGGAAGAGCTGCAACTGCTTCAAGACAATGACGTACGGAGGAGGAATATTTATGTGCTGAGGAAATTTTTTCTGTGTGATAAACTGTGTTATGATGCCATCCAATATGGAAAATGTATGTTGCAAATCGAGGGGACTTTGGGTTTTTTGGGAAAATTTTGATGAACTTACGTGCATTACGGACCAACGGACTTTCACACCTTAGTTTCTGAATGATTCTGTTTTAGAAGTTGCATTCATTAACATTCTGGCATACAAAGGTCATAGGACGAGGGCTCCAGACTCTCTCACTCACGAGTAAGAAAAAAATAAAATGATCATAGTTTAATCTTTTAATAATATATTTCATCATATTCAAATAATAAACATTTTTCAAACAATATTTTTTGGGGGGTAAAAATTCTCCCCAAACCAAGTAATTCCCTTTTATAATTTCAATGTATATACGCAACCGGAAGTGTGTCTGTGACGTCACGATTGTTGTAAAAAAAGTCTCCGAGACCACGAGACGTAAACAATGTCTGCGCCCATGTCTCGGAGCAAATTGGGGTAAATAGACGTCTTTAACTTGCAATTTCTTTCTTATTACGATTGATTCAATGAAATGAGTAATTAAATTGGTTTATTACATCAATATCTTTCAATTAAAAATTAGTTGTTATCAGCCGAGCGTATTCCTTTAAATTAATGTGCAACACCATTGAATACTTATTTTTAAATCCTGTTGTCTACCGAAATGGTCCCTTCTGAAAATAGACCAATGATGTCATTCTAAATTAGATGTCATACTAGAAACCAATATGGCCACCGACATGCGCGAAAAAACCCTGATGACGTCACTACTGCGCATGCGTAGTCTTGACCCCAAACGGCCCTCTAAATACTTTTACCCGTCGCAATTTTCCTGTAAGAAGGAAAAGTTTTCGCGTAGTCTGTTACATTAAAATGATTATTTTGATCTGCAAATAGATTAGAAGGAATACCTGGAAAAACGGAATATTGCTTAGTTTTAATTACATTTCTCTCTAACCTTCAGTGATTTCATTTTTGAGACCACTAAAACTTATTCATTGAAAATGCAAGTTTTAAAAAAAATGAGAATTCTTATATGGATTGAAACAATGCAAAACATTTAAAAAAATCGATTTCAAAAAAACATTTCCAAAAGGTAGTTATAACCATAATGAAATAAAAAAAAGAGGCCCATGATGGCCCTAAATTGCTCACCTGGATAAATAGGTTGACCCAAGGAACATCTGTACCAATTTATTTTAAAATCTTGCCAGTAGTTTTTGGAAAGAAGAGGGGTTTTTAAAGTTTTCAATTTTTTTCTTTTTGTTGCCATGGCAACCAGAGTTCTATATGGATCAAGTTTATTTTAGGAAAATTTTGTGAAGGTTGACCCAAGGATCATTCCTGTAAGTTTAATCAAATTCTGTCCAGTGGGGTTTTAGAGGAAATGTTGATTTAAGTTTCCCTATATAATATAAGGCAAATAAGCCCCGCCCTGGCGGCCATGTTTTTTACGGATCGGAATAATTTTAGCAACCTTTTGGGAGAGGTTGACCCAAGGAACATCTGTACCAATTTTTTTTAAAATCTGGCCAGTAGTTTTGAAGAAGATGATTTTTAAAGTTTTCATTTTTTTCTTTTTGTTGCCATGGCAACCAGAGTTCTACATGGACCAAGTTTATTTTTGCAACTTTTTTGAAGGTTGACCAAGGGTCATTCCTGCCAAGTTTTAAACAATTTTGTCCTGGTTTCAGAGGAGTGTTGTTAAGGTTTTT
>CM037788.1:60006568-60056568 GCA_021229015.1 Solen grandis | reverse complement strand
TACTGCCATGATCTGTATGCTGCAACCGTTCATGAGAAAATCAGTGTTAAAATTACTAATATAGCCAATGTAATACCAGATTTCGAAATGTATTTTCACAAATTTAACATGTAAAGTAACAATATATTTCGTTACAGTAGATTGAATGGTATATGTAGTATATTCTGAAGCTACCAGGTTATTTTTATTGCTTTAAAATCTTACAAATTTTGGAATAAGCACACAAAAGATTTCAATTTATATGGGTTTTATTTTTTTATTAGCTCACCTGAGCAAAGCTCAGGTTGAGCTATTGAGATCCCGTGAGTGTCCATCGTCCGTCGTGCATCATGCGGCGTCAACAATTTTTAGTGTTTACACTCTATCACCTTTATTTCTTAGGCAATCATCTTCAAACTATAGACAATGTTGGTGACCACAATGTCTTGAGTTTGAATATGGCTGAGATCGGTCAATTAGGTCAGGAGTTTAACCCCTTTTAATATAAAAAAAATGCCAGATTTCAATTTGATTACACTCTAGCATCTTCATCTTTTGAGCAATCATCTTCAAACTTTATGGCAGTGCTTATGACCATAATGTCTCGATTGAGTTTGAATATGGCTGAGATTGGTCAATTAGGTCAGGAGCTAAGCCCCCTTTAATATAAAAAAATGCCAGATTTCACTTTGTTTACATTCTAGCATGACCTGGGTTTATTCTTCGATGGCACATTTTGAGCAAAGATTGTCAAGCATAAGGCCTTGTGTTTGACCATATAATTACCATGCAAATATTTCGTCAAAACATAATCTGGTAATTATTGAAAGCCTAAAATCATGATTTGTTGTACAGATAGCCCCGTACAAAGCTAGTGTCACCAGTTTACTGATAGGTGTGAAAAATATCGGCGGGCTAATTAGCGGCTGTGGAATTTGAGATAAACAAATAAATATGCATTGTACTATAGAGTGAGGGTCCAAATTTCCACTTTGAGATAGCAGTAATTTGAAATAAATAAAAAAGTTAATGTATATAGACAAAGAAGGGAAAAATATGGACCAAGTCAATTAATTTGACATAGCCGAAATTTCGATATACGCAAATTGGAGATATTGGTACCAACTGTATGTACCAACAAAATTGATAAAATAACAAGATTCCATAAAATTTATTATCATAAAAAAATAATGATTTTACAGTAACTTAAAGATACTGACATGTTTATTTGATATTCATATGCAGCAAAAAAAATAAAGGATACATAATTTTGCTCACTGTTTTTATGTTTCAGTTTGGATCCTATCATTATTAACAACCCCACATCTGGTGCAAAACAAACATCGGTAGCCTTCTCAAATAACTCAGATGTAAGTTTTATACATCTATCTTATAAAGGAATAACATTCTGCTAATGTAAGATAGGACAATATTTTTCTTGTTGTTACACATTCTTATCAGAGGAAAATTTTCTATATTATGTTTTGAGTTTACCCTTTTCGGTGACTTAGGGGGATAGAGCGCCTGCCTTGGGAGCAGAAGGTTATGGGATTGGTGTCCGACTGTGACTTATCAACACATATTTACAGGGTAGTTCCAGGACTGGTTCCCAGTTGTCAGGATAATATGACTGGGTGTGGTACATTTCTTTGGTGTGATGCTGCAGTGTGGCAACACTATATCTGTCTCAAGTAGACCAAGTCTCCAACTGACTGAAATACTGTCAGTAGGATGTTAACCTAACAAACAAATATTCTGAGTTATGATTGTATGCCAAGTATATGTCACTATGGTAGAATTTATTCTAATGCTGTGATAGATTCTGTTTAACCCTTTCCCTCATATAGACATTTTGACGCACTCAATAGGTACCACATAAAGCCTGATCTGCAGAAAGCCAAACTCAAACCTTACCAAATTTAATTGTAAAATCCTCATTTTCAGACCACTGAGGAGCAGCGAACAGCATAAAACCTGATCAGCCTGTGAGTTACTCGCAGGCTGATCTGGTTTTATGCTGTTCGGATAGGTCTTTTCATGGTTTCCTCTATGAGGGAAAGGGTTAAACATGTAAGTCAGTAAGATGACAGTTTTTATTAATGGTTCTAATCCACTGTCTGAAAAGTAACTCTGTTTATATATGGTTATTGTGTAAAACTAATGTCCTTTTCAGTGTAATAGCTCCATATGAGGACAATTAATGTTAAACAATATGCATATCGTTTTTGGTCAAAATGCAATAATGTAGTGCTACTGTATTTCTTTGTGATTTTTGATAAAGCCCTGTGGGTGAAAATTCATAAAACAGTTATTTATCTGTGTGTAATGTCTTTTTGTGACAATATCTGTACGCAACCCTTCTAATGACACTATATGCTTGTCCTGCCTGCAATATGAAAGCCATGTCTGTGTGCCTGTTTTCACAGTGTTTGTTGGTTGGAGACAGCGAGGGTCAGGTAACAGTACTACAGCTGCGTTCCATGCCAATCCCTCCAGCCCCGGAGAAACAGGTCAGTGTAGACATGTTTTGTTGAAAGTTTTTTTTTTGCATATGGTGTTGTCACAATGACATGATGCTATGTTAAGACTGAACGTTTAATACTAGGAAGGGCAACTTGGCCCAGTGGTAGCATGCAGGACTTCAGATCTAAAGGCACAAAGTACTGGTCCAACTCAAGAATTGTTGAAAGATAATAGTGTAAAAGAACTTGTTTCTTAGAAAAAGTTTAAACAAAAAAGAATTAGGTTTGAATAATAATTAAGAAATCAGTATCATAAGAGAGGATAAATATGATTTTGTTTCTTCATTAATAATTCACTAAAAGAATGGATGCCCAGGAAAAATCTACATGTTGTGTGTGTGTGTGTGTGTGTGTGTCAAAAGCTCACAAGCATGATTAAGATATTCATTTTATTAATGGGTTAACAATGAAAAGAGATTACAATTGAACAAAGTTCAGTAGTTTTCCACTGACTGAATTACATTTATGTCTACATTTCTTTCTCACTTTTATCTTATTTCTTAAAACATGAATAGAATCTGAAAACAAAATGTCTAAACTCTGTCAGTCTTATATATTATATTCATTTTGCAGTACAAAAATAAAATAGTTTGTCTGGATAGGTATTGTACATCTCAGCATCTTCAGTATATGACTTGAACTTTGTAATTGTGTGTGCAGGCTGACATGTTACTGAAAGTGATCAACACCAGTCTGGCAAGTCAGCTACAGAACCAGTCTGCCGCTGATGGCCTGCAGCAGACGGAAAAGGAGGAGACACAATTGGAGGATGACCTGCCTGACATATAGACACTTAGCCCCTTGTGGGAGATACCACTTTGGATTTATTGACACCACAGGTCCTTGTGGGAGATACCAATTTTTGGTTTCAGTTTCAAGTGTATATTAAGGACTGCTTGTGAAATAAGATAATATAATTGTATAAGCATCATAATATCTAGTTTGTCTGTAGGTCATGGACTGATTACAATGCAAGCTATTTGCAACTTTTTAATAAACCAAACATTCAATATAACTATACTATGACATGGTGTCAGGATGTGCCTTGATTGAGTAGGATTGAGACATTCATCAGGCAGTGACAGTTTTATTTATATGCCAAATGTAATAGTAAATAAACATTTTATTAATTTTAACTTATTTGTACTGTACTTTATTTATCAAAGAAGAAACATGTATTTAAATTGATTGTTAAGATGTCAAAATGATATGTTTATTTATATTTATTTCAGTAAAGACAAACATATTATGGTTTATAACAAAATAAGTATAAATATTAACTCTTTTATTTCCAGATCAGAACTCTTACCTCATTCCCAATTTGTAAAATGTTAAGATAGATGGTTTGATTTATTGTGTCACTCTAGTTTTTATGACATCAATTATTCTGTTACTGAACGCAAAATTTAAGTAACAATCCTTTTGAAGTCTTTGATTATGATTTGAGTAATATCAAGCATGTAATAAAAATATGATTAATCTATAAAATGATGCAATACACATATTATATAACACTTGATTTGCTCAGAAGTAAAAAAAAAAACTTTCAATGTTTTATATTCGTTTTTTTTTTTTTTTTTTTGCTAACGGCTCATAAACAAGTGGATAAAACTGACATTTTAGTTTTTGAATTTAAGAAAAAAGGTAGCAGAGTTGCATTGCTTTGATTTTGTAGGTTTATCGGTATCTCCTTATGTTACACTTGTTTTTGCCTGTGGCGTTAATTTTTTTGTAAATATTCCATTATGTTTGAATGAAACAAACTGTATTATTTAACAAATATTTACATGCATTTTTTTTATTTTTGTGTCATATTTGTGTATTGATGCAAATGTTTCAAGAGCTGTTGAAATGGTATTAAATAATATCTGTGATAATGACTGAACTTTCTGTTGGTTTTGTTACTCTCAACTGTCTCAGTTAAGATGGCCATTTTGTGATCCCTCGTTACTTGTGTGTTTTGTGCTTTTCCATATTGTGTTTTCAATTTAAGGTTACAATTTTTTAAGGTTTGAATATATCTAAACTTTAAGATACAGGCTTGAATTTCACCAGCAATACTTAGAGCTAAGTAATACTTATATTCTTTAACTAAGTAGATACACATGTCACCATTACTATCTTATGAAATATTCAAGTAATCAACTAAGTTGAAATGAATTATTACCTTAATAACAAACAATAATTGAAAAGAAATTATATATTTGGGTATTTTTATTAGAGAAAGAAGTAAATAATATTCAGCCTTAAGTATTTAAGTTTTACTTAGCACTAAGAACTGTTGGTGGAATTTGACCCTGATTGTATAACTAGTGCTAGATTTGGTTGGAATTTAAACGTGTAATTAACCCTTTCCCTCATATAGACTCATTTTGACGCACTCAATAGGTACCACATAAAGCCTGATCTGCAGAAAACCACAGTTAAACCTTACCAAATTTAATTATAAAATCCTCATTTCCAGACCACTGAGGAGCAGCGAACAGCATAAAACCTGATCAGCCTGCGAGTTACTCGCAGGCTGATCTGGTTTTATGCTGTTCGCATAGGTCTTTTCATGGTTTCCTCTATGAGGGAAAGGGTTAAGGAAATTGTTTCGATCTGGAACATTCAGCACCTACTGATTGAATAAATTAAAACTGTAATAGATATTAGTATTAGAGCAACACTTAACTATTTACAAAAATAAAAACACATCGCAGATGTATTAGTAGACAAATTTGACGTGTGTATATCGAGACATAGCCTATTGGCTGATTGTATGACAAATGTGACTATAATGAATTACGAAGAAATCAAACTGGGAGTGTGCCTACATATCTGGTATACAGAGGAGTGTATTGATTACCCATCTCTCAATACACCAATGAGTATCAAAGCACCAAATGCTGTGTACAAACATATAAGCCATTCATCAAAGTGGATGTTTCAGATTAAAACGATAAGACATCTAAACCACAACATAGGAAAATAAATATCGTTAAACAATCATGTTTAGTTGAGGTAATCCATCTATCATTAAATTATAATCATGTCCCTTCAATGCATAAAATTATTTCTTCAGTGCAGATGCAAATATCCATTGAGTGAAAGGCTTTTCCTTTCAGTCTATAAAGGCTTGTATTTACTACGAAATTCCCACGATCACTTGATTGACCATGATCACAATTTGATGATGGATGAATTACCTTAAGCAACGTTGCAATTAGCTAACTATCACATGGGAATAACCAAAACTTTTTGCATGAAACTATCCCAAGTATTGGTATTTTGAAATAAAATATAACTTTCTGCGATTTAAATGTGTTTATCTGGAATATACATGTTATGCTCCAATTATATATAGAAACATGAATTGTCAAAGCAATATCAGCATATTGTGAAAACACACACACACACAATAACTGACAAAATACTTTAGAATCATTTGATGATACACCAGTTCATGGTATATCAAAACATACGTCACACTGTTTACCTTACTTATCAACACGGGTGATCTTGTCCTTGATTGCATCGGTAGACCGACCTGAGCGAATGCCATTCTCCGGTTACATCGCCCATGTTTAAAGTGAACTAACCATTTTACTGTATAATACATATATGTTAAATCAAAGGCCTTATAACCTAATAGTAAATACATATATGTTAAATCAAAGGCCTTATAACCTAACAGATCTGCAACTCAGATATAGGTAAAGAATAAGTCAAATAAAAACTCGTCCAGTTACGTGTACGGTCATGTGAACACGAGATAAAGTGAAATTGCTAATGTCAGTTATAAATTTACTGAGTTTTCTCTTCAATTGATTGCCGATTATACGCAGTCAGATCGCAGGTCTCCTTTTTTGATGTGTTAAACCATCAATGTAAGTACATAATCTAAAACAAAGCCGTAATATGGAGTTGTCTACCTATGAAAGGCACCCAGTTGGACTAAGACCACAATTATCTGCCCTTGGTTACCCTGTATCCAGATGTGCCTACACAGAAAATAGTGACCCTATTTAATGCTGAATTAAGGTGAGTTTTTGACTGAAAGACATGCAATAAAGGATTAAATTCTATAGAACACAGTTAAAATAGTCATAAAATGCCCAATTTTGAGGCCTTATTGCACAACAACCTTAAAAGTTGAGCATTACTGAGAGGGGAATTTTTGAGAAAATTGGTGTGAAATGGCCGACCGGTGGATTAAATTCATACTGAAACTGAAACTGAAACTGTTTTATTTGCTTAAACGCCTATTTCTACATAAAATACATATTCAATGGCGTTGTACACTATTATATCAAAACATTAAAAGTATTAAATAAATGTAGTTTAAGAATGATAAAACAATAAATTCTAAATCTAAAGCATATTATCAAAAGTTAAAGAAAATAATGGTATTTAAGATAATTAAAAATATGGCTATATTATTAAGGACATGATAAAAGACATAATAATAAAATAATTAAAAATAAAAATAAATTTCTACACTCTACTGACTTTGACTAGAGATTGAAATAGTCTGTGAAGAAATGAGTCTTCAAGTGTTTCTTGAAACTATCAACTGATGAGCATTGTCTGATATTTAATGGAAGATCATTCCAGAGTTTCGGGCCGATCGTACTAAAACTTCTGTCGCTGAAAGTTTTACACTTATTAAAAGGCACTTCATAACTGTCAACTGAAGATGAGGATGATCTCAGAGAACGTTTTTGAACTTTAGGTGTAAGCAGTTCAGTCAAATACGGTGGTGCATTTCCAACGTGACAGTTGTACATGTATACAAGAATCTTGAATTGTATTCTGGCCTTGATGGGCAGCCAGTGTAGATCGTATAATGCCTGCTTAGAACTGTCTCTTTTCCTACGATTTAATACTAGTTTGGCACACATGTTTTGAATTCGCTGTAGTTTTGCAATATCACAGTTTGAAATACCATACAAAATCACATTGCAATAGTCTAAGTGAGAAATCACGAGTGAGAGTAATAGAATTTCTGTTGCATCTTGTGTGAGGAATTTGCGAATATTCTTTATGCGAAAAAAGCTCAACATAGCTGTTCGACACTTGATCTTGATGTGATGTTTGAAAGTCAAATTTTCGTCCAAATATGCCCCTAAATATCTGATTGTATTTTGTCGTTTGATCTTATCACCACAAATGTTAATTTCATTTTTAGACAGTTTACTCAACTGAGGAGCACTTCCGAAAGTTATGTGTTCAGTTTTTGAAGAATTCATTTTTAATTTATTACTGTTCATCCAATCATTTGCTTGTGATGCGAACTCTTCTAGCTCCACAATGGATTCGGCCTCGAGAACGGGTGTAGGTTTGAAACGTTTGCCGGCAGTATGATCGTCGGCGAAGCCGTACACGGAGATGGTAGGCGGAACAATGTCAAATATGGTCCCTGCATAAGCGAGGTAGAGCCACGGCCCTAAACAGCTTCCTTGGGGGACACTGCACGTAAGATCGCGTGCTGACGACATTATATTGTTCACACTTACGCGACAACTCCTGGGTCGCAGGTACGAGTCTAACCAGTCGAGTGCTACTCCGCAGATACCATACTGACGATTGAGAACGTCGAGAAGGATGTCATGATCGACGGTATCAAAAGCTGCGCTTAAATCCAACGCTATTAATGCAGTTACTTCTTGATTTTCCATGGCAGCAAGAATGTCATTAACAAGACGAAGTAACGCTGATTCGCACGAATGATGTTGTCGGTACGCTGATTGGTTCTTTGGAAGGAGATTGTGTTCATTTGCATGTTTGTTAAGGTAGAATAATGCTGCCTTTTCGATTAATTTCGACAGAAATGGTAGGTTGCTTACTGGTCTGTAGTTAGAAAATATGAGTTCAAGTCCAAGTTTTTTCAATAGAGGTCTAACTATTGCCAGTTTCCAGTTTGGTGGAAAGACACCTTGTGACAACGAAAGATTAACTAATATCGTAATGATGGGAAGCAGTTCAGTCACAAATGACTTCAAAACTTTCGTCGGCAAAACGTCAATTTCGCAAGATTTCGTTTGCATGGAATTAATCAATTTTTTCACATCATTTTCACTTAAGGTTCCAAATTCCTCGAATTTTGGTACATCTTTCGACAATGGTTCGTAGTTCTTATGATGTTTAAGATTGTCTCGTATTTTCTCAATTTTGCTCATGAAGAAATCGGCGAATTTATCAGCTAAACTGTTTTCATTATCAACGGTCGGCATTGGATTTTCGGACTTGCCGCCGGTGAGATCCGTCATGAAGTTGTAGAGTTTCTTGGAATCTCCCTTGAATTCGAGCACTTTCTGACTAAGTTTGCGTTCCTTTTCAAGATTAAGTTCATAATTGTATTTATTCAATGCATTTTTAAAGATTTCATAGTCATTTGGATTTTTGTGTTTTCTCCACGTGCGCTCAGATTTGCGTAGAATACTCTTTAAGTGTTTTATACTCTCAGTAAACCATGGCTTCGGATTTCTACAAATAACTGTTTTTTCGATTTCAGGTGCATGTTTATCAACGATAATTTTCATTTCGGATTCAAAAAGTTCCACATATTGAATAACTGATTCATTTTCAATTTTTATATCGGTAATATCACTGGCGAATTCTGAGCGAACAATATCTTTAAAGTTTCTGTATGTGATGGATTTGCTGATAATGTTCTCTTTTTTCACTTTTGTGATGACTTTCACTACACGATGGTCTGAAAGAAATGGACCAGGTTCACATGAGACTAGTTCAACACCATTTGCGACCTCTGTGATCACAAGATCGAGACTTAGACCGAACACTTGCGTGGGAAAATGTACATGTTGTTCTAATCCCATAGCACACAAACAGTTATTAAATTCTGAAATAGCACTGGTGTCGTCGTGTATATGAAGATTGAAATCTCCCATTGCCAAGAGGTTTCGATATTTTGAAACAATGTCTTCCATAAATTCAAAGAAGTCTTTCACAAATTGCAGAGGGGTAGCCAATGATGGGGGTCTATAAATTCCTACACAATTGATGGTAATGTTTTTGAATACCAATTGCCATACTCCGTACTCGAAAGTCTGGGTCGCGCCGGATTCCTTTTTCCGCATATTGACGGTACTTTTACAAGTCAAAGCAATACCGCCGCCAACACGATTTTTACGATTTGCAACACTAAGTTTATAACCATTTTGGTTTAAATCTGATGTTTCGAAAAGAGATTGTTTGTCATCTGAATACCACGTTTCCGTCAAAAGTGCAAAATCAATGTTTTCATCACGAAGCAATTGTCCGACTAGTACATCTTTGTTGACTACTGAATGGCAATTTAATGTTAAACATGTCATATTTTCTCTGAAATTACTTAGGGTATTTTGTCGTTTTGGGTATACTAGGTTTGAGATATTTACACCAAGTTGTTTCTTTTGTGGTTTATTAATTTTGGATGTTTTGTTTCCAGATCTGTAACTTCTAAAGTTCAAAATACCCAGACCATACGTATGTTATTTAGCCTTAAATAAGTCAAAAAGTAGTCGGGTTATCCTATGTTTAAAATGGACAGAATTATTTCTCTTGAATAGATCTATCTAATGAGGGTAAGTTTGGATGTCAATTTTCCTTACAGAAATTGTCGTTTGTATATATGCTTATATAGAACATATAGTAAAATTAATTGTGGTCTTAGTCCAGTTTTAAATAAGGGGACCCTTGACACAAACGTCGTGTAAACTTAAAAAAATAAGAAAAGAGCATGTTTACATTAATTATAACCTTTCACATTTTAATCTAACAAAGAAACAAATGTATCAAGTTTTGGAATAATAAGTACATTGTCGTGACCTCACGCGCAAAGTATAGGTTCTAGCCAAGGGAGAGAGAGAGAGAGTGGGGGAGAACTAGTTAGAAATAAGTATAAACACCGAAGTTTCAATTTCTAGATATATAAGTTCTAGTATATTGTCTTTAAATTACGTCATTAAAATGACGTTTTTCTTGTTACTAGCACTATAATTAACATTGCAAATTACGTAACCGTGTTATGGGGGTTCTCTGTAAAGTGACACTGCGTGCTCCGCTTCATTCTCCGTTGTGACTGACTGGGATCACCTCGGTTGTCGGAATTACTGGGGTAAAGATTTCACATATGGGTTATTTTATCATCTGTATTGTGTTACAGGCATTTTTCTATATTTCCATACTTCATTATGAGTAAAACGGTTCACTGGATTGCGTCCTTCATGTATATAGTTTTGGCTCATGTTTTATGTACACAAGTATCTTATAATATTAAAATCATGTTGAACAAATAAAACAGTAAATAAACCAGTCACTATTTAAATGTGTGTATCAAAGGTAATATACTTTGAGCATTATTAACTCGTATATGAAAATGGCCATTCAATATAATTATTTAAATGCACTTATTCTATATTTTTACCGTAGCATTTTCTCTCCGACATTTTAATTTTAGTAAAAATACTTTTAGTACTGAACAACAACAAACAAACTTCAAGGTCAAATGTGAAATGGCCGAGGTTTGTGACTTATGCTGTCTTTTAATGCATGGCTCACAGGTAAAATTGTAAATACCACACATCCTGACACTAAGATTCGAACAATATTAAACTCGGGCTTAAAAATATCTACGTTTTCTTTCTTAAGAACAGAAATGTCACATTTGTTATTAAATGTTTAATGTTTTCGTCTACATGAAGAAACGCAATTCCTGCTATTAATATACAAAGTAATCATAACTTGTGTTTAACTTCCTTTTGAATAGTTTGAGTCTATCATCCAACTATATCTAACGCTTCAATTCAAAGGGGGCGAATTTCATATTTTCACGAACTATTTTAACTTCAGATTTTTACATTTTTAAATGATTTTTCTACTAGAAAATACTCATATTGTTAATGTAAGGAGTATAAAATTTCTTAGATTGAAGCGACAAATGCTGAGGAGTTCCGTGAAACACCTACAGACGAGGGTTCACCTATCAGTCTATGCTTCGCAACTTACAAGGTAATAAACAATATTCCTGACAAATGTACGGTCTGATCGCCTCACACTTTTCGTCCGCTAGCCACATCTGGTAGTTCAGTTGCACGCAGTTCTCCAGCCCTTGGCCGTTGCTATTTGAGGACATACTCCTGCTCGGTTCCACGGATGACCACTGCCTACAATACACACACACACACACACACACACACACACACACACACATCTGATGACAAAGATAAATGAATTTGGGTTAACTGCGGGTAAAATAAATGCAATACAACGCGTGTTATACTAAAAATATTGACGAAACCATGCAAGTTCCAAAATGCTTCAAGGATTTGGTGCTGTCGTTTAACTGTATTTTTCTTTACTTACTTCTATTGTAATGGCTAGCGGGAAAAAATCAACTAACGGACCACTGTGGCCATAGAACGCTCTGCTGAGTACTTTAAACTTTATAAAACAATTCAGGCCATTTTATTTTACTTGATTACTGTTAGCAATTCATAGTGTATTTAAGGTTCTGCTGGGACCCTTATGCATGTTGTTAAGAATATGGCGCTAACTAAAGAGACTATAAGTAAAAAAACATTATTATGAAATGTGTAAAATATTTACCAAAACTTAGCTAAACAATTGTATGTTATACAAAAACCGACCAGAGAAGGAAAAGCACATTTGTTATACTTTTTTCAAATTTATTGTTAACTTACATTCAATTCAATATGTGTTTTTTAAAGGCATACGTGCACAATGCAGTTAGTTTCTATATAGACAAAGAAGGAAAATTACAGCCAGCAATGATAATTTCCTTCTTTGTCTATCTAGAAAATAACTGTATTGTGCACGTATGCCTTTAACAATGTTTATAAACATACTGATTTAAAACGTGTACTGTCTGTAACATATTGTAGTTACAATTATATTACTTACTTCAAAATGTGTAGCATTTTATTGTCGAATAAATTTGTAAGAGTAATGGACTTTTACCACGGCATTCATTATTTAATGATAAGTAAATAAAGCAAGTGACACAAATTTTACCTTGGTACATGAAGCTAAAATACCTGAATAGCTAAACAAAACCTGATTGTTTCCTTTTCTGAATATGATATGAGCAATTCAGAAACAATGTTAAAAGAGAAAAATAGAATTTTTAAAAAAGCTGACCCTCTTGGGATTCAAACCATAATCCTTAGTTTCAAAGAAGCTCGTAACAATTTAAGCCTTTTTATGGATACTCTTCGATTGGAGGTAATGCAATGCAGTAGAGTTCTAGAACCTTACTCTACTGGGGGCCTCGTTTTTCACGGGATCAACTTTATTTCAGCAGTGATGGTAATGGATCACGAGGTGACAAATTGCGCCAATTGAATTTGATTTCAAAGAGGAAGAAATTTGATTTTTTATATACATGTAGATCTTATTGGAACTCGGGCTTCATTTTCAATGGGTCAGCTTTGATTAAGCAATTATGTCAGAGAGCTTTGAAGTAACAATTTGTGCCCGATGAAATTATATACTGACCAATGTTTCATAACAGAAGAAGTTTGAAATTTTCTGTAAAGAGTATAAAAGGAAACTAGCCGATCCCGCATTTTCAAAGGGATCATCTTTATTTTAGAAATTATATTAGAAGGCTACGAGTAGACAGTCTGTGTCAAATTAGAGAAATTATGACCATTGATTTCAAGCTTTATAAAATTATGTTGGTTGTCATTGCAACCAGAGTTCTGCATGGGTCAAGTTTATTTTAACTAATTTTAAGGGCCACTAAAGGATCATCATGCCTCATGTCTACGGCGTGATATTGCAGTGTGGCGACACTATAGACCTACTCTCCATATGACTGAATACTGTCGGCGGGACGATAATCCCAATACACAAATAAACAACGACACCCGCTACACATACCACCATGCAATTGTCTATAAAATGTGCAAAATGCAATTGTATTGTTCTCGTATCATGTTTTCCGTTTGTGTTTCCTAGTGAAACTATTTGGCGAGAAACGGTCTGGATACGACCCAAGATTTTCAAAAATGTCCACATAAAGCTGATGGTATATGTGATACAAACTTTAAATCAAACTCGGTCTGGCTACAATAAACGTATAACTGACCTTCGCTGTAAAAATGGTCGATGTTCAAACATTTTTGTTCTGCACGTGCATAAGGCATTCGACAATGTCTTCTTATATTGAAGGCTTACAAGCAAACTTACGGCAGTCCGTTGTACGGTTCGCCATCCACCCAGTAATACCCGTCCTTCTCCGCGCTGTCTGTCCTGCGGAGACCAATCCACCAGTATGAGTGCTTGCGACTGTCATTTATTTGCTGATCCATAATTTTTCGAAATCCATCCTGAAATACATGCATACATGATTTTAGAGATACACATGTATAGATTCTGGTTGTCGTTATTAGATCCATAGGTAGTAGGTACATACCAACCATATATACAATATAATACAAGTAGTTTGTTGTATTGTATTTATAAACACATATATGGTGGCATATTTCTGCCAGCCACTTATCCACTTAGCTATGTTGAAACTTTTCTGAAAAATTGTCACATATTCAGTTAGTATCTGGCAAGTAGCAAATTTTCAAGTTATCTACTTAGGTATCTTAACAGACTAAATTGTCTGTTAGTGCCTACTACTGCCAATCACATATTCACTTATTTTAACTAGATATCATGCCTTTTTCCAGATAATTATGTGAAAAAAATGCTTGTTATCCACATAATTTAACTGACTAACTTGAAAAAAGGCGAGGTATCCAGTTATCTTAAGTGAATATATGGCTGGCAGTAGTGGGCACTAACAGGCACTTTTGTTCTGTTAAGATACCTAAGAGGATAACACGAAAGTTTTCTACTTGCCAGATACTAACTGACTATGTGACAATTTTTCAGAAAAGTTTCGACATAGCTAAGTGGATAAGTGGCTGGCAGAAATATGCCACCATACACATACTGTGCATGTATTCTGACACCTACTTTAAGGAAGCAAATTAATCGGGATCCTATGGTGGCATATTTCTGCCAACCACTTATCTATATCGATTTTTTTCTGATAAATTGTCACATATTCAGTTGGTATGTGGATAACAAGCATTTCTTTCACATAATTATCTGGAAAAACGCATGATATCCAGTTAACATAAGTGAATATGTGATTGGCAGTATACCTTAGTGGATAACTTGAAAATGTTTTACTTGCCAGATACTAACTAATATTGACCATTTTTCAGAAAATATGGTGGCATATTTCTGCCAGCCACTTATCCACTTAGCTATGTCGAAACTTTTATGAAAAATTGTCACAAATTCAGTTAGTATCTGGTAAGTAGAAAACTTTCGTGTTATCCTCTTAGGTATCTAAACAGGACAAAACTGCCTGTTAGTGCCCACTACTGCCAGCCATATATCCACATAAGATAACTGGATATCTCGCCTTTTTTTAAGTTAGTCGTTAAATGATGTGGATTACAGGCATTTTTTCACATAATTATCTGGAAAAAAGCATGATATCCAGTTAACCTAAGTGAATATGTGATTGGCAGTAGTGGGCACTAACAGACAGTTTAGTCCTGTTAAGATACCTAAGTGGATAACTTGAAAAGTTTCGACATAGCTAAGTGGATAAATGGCTGGCAGAAATATGCCACCATAATATATCTGTGTTATGGTGGCATATTTTCTGCCAGAAAGTAACTGAATATGTATGGGGACATATATCTGCCAGACACTTATCCAATTAGCTATGTCGAAACTTTTCTGAAAAAATGTCACATAGTCAGTTAGTATCTGGCAAGTAGAAAACGTTCGTGTTATCCTTTTAGGTATCTTAACAGAACAAAAGTGCCTGTTAGTGCCCACTACTGCCAGCCATATATTCACTTAAGATAACTGGTTATCTCGCCTTTTTTCAAGTTAGTCAGTTAAATTATGTGGATAACAAGCATTTTTTCACATAATTATCTGGAAAAAGGCATGATATCCAGTTAAAATAAGTGAATATGTGATTGGCAGTAGTAGGCACTAACAGACAGTTTAGTCCTGTTAAGATACCTAAGTAGATAACTTGAAAATTTGCTTCTGCCAGATACTAACTGAATATGTGACAATTTTTCAGAAAAGTTTCAACATAGCTAGTGGATAAGTGGCTGGCAGAAATATGCCACCATAACTTAGCTATGTCGATTTTTTTCTGATAAATTGTCACATATTCAGTTGGTATTTGGCAAGTGGAAAACTTTCGTGTTATCTTCTTAGTTATCTTAACAGAATAAAACTGCCTGTTAGTGCCCACTACTGCCAGCCATATATTTACTTAAGATAACTGGATATCTCGCCTCTTTTTCAAGTTGGTCAGTTAAATTATGTGGATAACAAGCATTTTTTCACATAATTATCTGGAAAAACGCATGACATCCAGTTAACATAAGTGAATATGTGATTGGCAGTATACCTTAGTGGATAACTTGAAAATGTTTTGCTTGCCAGATACTAACTGAATATGTGACAATTTTTCAGAAAAGTTTTGACATAGCTAAGTGGATAAGTGGCTGGCAGAAATATGCCACCATAGTGTTAACTACTGAACACATGATTATAAATACAATGTACAGGTATACTGGTGGGCAATCGGGAGACTAGAAAGGCAATCAGATATACAGACGGACGGACAATCAGAAATACAGACGGACGGACAATCAGATAAGTTTATTACCTCACTCTGTTTATCGCTGATAATTGCAAGATGACCTCCCTGTTTGTCACAGTCCAGTTGGGCCCTATCCCACGTGGTGAACGTACGCACGAATAGAATGCAAGATTGATGAACTAGGTTCCATCCAACTCGACACTCTGTCTTCTCAGAACACTCTCCTGCATCAGACAAGGCCATGGTTATTGCGGGAATTCAGGTTTGAAGAAAAAAAAGCAGTACTCCGGGTTTAGTCTTATGTCTTTTACGTCAATTGGGAGACAAGTTTATTATAAAGCATATGCCGATTCCTCTCGCCATTTCCTGATTTGAACCAGCACTTTGCACCCGAAAAAGTCTCGTATCCAATAGGTAACGAATTCGGACATTTCGGAGTCGTAGTCATGCTTATGACTCAAATGTTTTAACTATTCAAGCAACAGTATAATATTCTATATTCTAATGTCACATACAACCAACTTTAACCTATTCAAGCAACAATATAACTATTCTATATTCTAATGTCACACACAACCAACTTTAAGATATCTTACTTTAAATTCTTTTTTAACTCTTAACTTGCTTTTATATATGAAAATATGAAATGATTTAATATGATAATCGGCATCATCATCAAAAAAAGAAAAGAAAAGAAGAATGAAAAGAGAAATGAGCCTTTATAATATACTGCTCAAAAGGAAACAATTATATATATCTTACTTCATTTTTTTCTGTTATTTCCTTTCATATTTAGTCCTAACTGCTTATCTATCAAATTCAAACAATGATGGTAATAAAATACAAATTAAGATACAAATATTTATTCTTGTAAAACATTTAGGAAATCTAAGCCTTATGTGTATTTAAAGACAATTTTTTTTCCTGAATTAAGAAATTAAATGAATTTGTGCAGTCTAGGTTATTGCTTTTCCAAGTTTGATTTCCTGTGTAAAACATGCAATACAGCGCGGGCATTTTGTTTAATTAATATAATTATACAATGGAAAATGCGGATGATGGATGCAAATGTTATTGTTTAGTTATGATAATACACATTTTATTGTCAATCAAATAATAGTCCATTATCTTTTTTAAATAGAAAAGAAACCAAGCCGCGTTAACGGCCTATATTTACTCTTACCTCCAAATAAGGCTATCAGCAGGTAAATCCAAAATATATCACTGTGGAACTTCATATTTCAGAAGAACAATTAATAAGCCAAGTGGAGTTTGTTTTTCCCTGTAAGAGACCTAAGCGGTTATCAGACTGGCCCATGCATTATGCGCATGTTTTTTCTGTGATGAATCAATTTTCGGACCCCCGAGCTCATGTGAAATGAGATGAAAAGAATTACAGTCATGTGTTTATCTTCTGAACTTGGCATTATCAAAATACTCTACATACAACGGTATACTGTTAATTTTTTTTGTAAAAGTACATGAATATGTTTGAATAAATAAATAAATCTTTAAGGCAAATAATCTGCTTCCTTTAAAATAAAAAAGTATTTTCATTGCTAAATTTCCTTTATGTGTTGTAAATGCCCCCAGGACGTTATACATTGTTTTGCATACTGTATATATTTGATGTAAAATCATTTATCATTTGGCATTTTATGAAAATAGCAACCTGTCCTTGGCATTCCATTAAAAGAGTTTGGAAACATAAATTTCCGGCAAAAGTGGAGCAAGCTATATGTGTCATATTTCCCAATATGCAATGATATATACATGTATACAATTGTGGCATATTTCAACCAGACACTTATCCACTAGCTATGTCATATTCAGTTATTATCTGGCAAGCAGAAATGTTTTAATTTATCCACGTACCGATAGTTATCATAACAGGACAAAGCTATCTTTGAGTGCCCAATACTTCTACCTAGGTTAACCAGATATTGTGTTTTTTCCAGATACGTACGTCCACGTGTGCAAAAAAAGCGTGTTATAATTAAACTGAATAACTTGAAAAAAGCACAATATCCGGCTAACTTAAGTGAATAAATGGTTGGCAGTAGTGTTTCCATAGTGGGCACTAACAGGCAGTTTTGTTTTGTACAGATACCTAAGATATGTCGCTCATAGCGATGGGTTTATTCAAAACGAGGCTTTAGTTACTTGGGCAGTTTACAAACAATTATTTTAACTTTTGTTAGGTATTTGTCAAATCTTTGAAAATTCGTAATATATCATTTAAATTTAACTGCATAAATTTTTATCAGGTAAACATATCTGTAATCAACTTATATTTCTCCTGTAACAGTGAAACGGTGGCCGGGTTATTAGAGTATTCGCCTTGGGATCGGGATGTCCTTCGATCATTACCCGCCGTGTTCGAAAGTCATAATATTATTTAGAACAAGACTTAAAGTTACAATACTATCCAAAATCAATTCAATACATACAGAAAATAATCTGAAAATATGAAAATTAAATCTTTCTTTGGATTACAAATTGTCTCTGTAGGTTAGAAGATTAGTCCGACTGATGTCGATGGAAGCAACGGCATATTATTAAATGACTGTAGGTAACCTTCACGGAGATATCTGGAATATTTACACGAATATTACCGGAATCGATCGAGCTATGTCACGTGGTTAGATCGGCCTCCTACCCTAGTCTGGTACCCGACCTTACTACTGAGAGTAGAGGTCTCACTCTCTTACACATCGGCTTACATTAAATTTACCTCTGTGGTTGGCTCAGAAAGTAGTTTCAAATATATGACGCCATCCAAATTTAATTTGAAGGACGACTAGATAGGCTCCTTAAACTGTGAAATATATAGATAGCACCACTGAAACTGATCGGAATTGTCATTAAAATTACAAATTATGAAAATAAAAGCTGGTCTCAAAGTACGATATCCAGCTGAATCTGTAAATATTTACATCTGTAGGCGAGCGTTTGCGGATTGTTCCCATCTGCGAAATAAGGCAGGAAATAGTTCCCCTAATAGCAAATAAAATATATATATTCCACACGTTTTATGATCAATCAAAAATATGTATTCAATGTTTCTTTACGTTTGATCCAATAAATACACTTAAATCCACGTTAAATAAGTGTTTTCTGTTTTGACAAGATTCTTGTCATTAAGCCCATAAAAGATATGATATAGTGAGGAACGAACGACAACTCTGCTTGGAGATTGTAGAGATATGACTGACGCCGTTCAATGGTTGCCTGCAGTGGGCCAATCCAAGATGAAGTCTTACAATGAAAAAAAGACGGTAAACGAATATATTTGGGCATATCTTTGTCTAGGATTGTGTCAAGTAGATGCCGTTTAACAGATCAATGGAACAATTCATGTTTTATCAATGGGAGTTGATTATTCTAGGATGGCACGCCGTTTTGAAAGTCTAATACGATGTATGGTCCTATGGAAGTGTGTTTTGACGAAGCAAGTTGGACATTCACAACTCCGATTTCGTTTACACTATGAAAACACCAGACATGAAGAGCCAAACTGCCCGCATCGGTTACTACCCCTTATCTGTACAGTATATGCCGAAGAATGAGGGGGGGGGGGGGGGGGATAACTGCGTGGAGATTGAAGAAGAGAAAGACAGTCCTCTCATCTTCTTGTCTGATGTTTTCTTTGGTGTTTTCCACACAATTTATGTAAATAATTCATTTTATGTAATATATATATATCGTATTCGATACAAATGTTTCAAGATCTTAAGAACTATTTGATAATGACTTTCCAAGCTACTTTTGAAAATCATCGTTAAACTTTCCAAATTTTATAAATGAATACTCATTGGAAGACTATTATGCTCACTCTATGCTCAGTATGTGTCTTGTGTGTACACTAACCTCATTTGTCTCTATTTTGATATAAACTACGCTTTAAAGAATAATATCTGAATCTTCCTAAAATTATCATTTGTAAATCTTGCCATTCATGTCGCAAATGATCTAGCAGCCGACTAGAATGGTAAATATCTGAATTAGTTTCCTCAAGGGGTTGTCATCGGCTCTTTTTTTCAACCATTAGTTTCGGCGAACACTTACTTACTTCGTACACATGATTGAGGATTTGGGTCCCTCACTACTTGCAAACTCCGCCTCAGTAGTTACCTCCCCTTATAGTTGTAGATAATCACTGCCACCACAAGTAAAAATTAGCAGAATTTAGCTATTTTTTCTTTTTTCCATTTTTTTATATTTTACTGTGAGTATCATTTTCCTAAGTATGTTTTCTTTAATAAACATCAAATATCGCCTCGTGGTAAAAAAAATAATTTAAAAAAATATTTTTGTTGTTGTGACAGCAAACGGAGACGCCATTTTGTTAGTTTACCATCATCACGTGACATTTGTGACGGCAGTGATTTTTTTGCTTGCAGGGGAGATCACCGTGTGGAGTTTGCACTACTTGATTACCTATGACGTATTATGCATGTGTAGGGTACAAAAGGGCCAAGAGCCGACGGTTCGAGACCGGGAGGCTACGCCATATCTTGAGTTCAAAAAGTAATGGTCTTACCAAAGAATACCGGGTAGAAAAATGATAAATCATAAGTAGACGTTGCTCATTTGACAATAACAAAAGAATACAGTATGCGAGTGCTAACAAAATGTTCATGGGACTGAACATAATCAAACACATTTTTCTTGTGAACAGTTTATTTAATAATTGATTAAAGAAAGAAAATATACAGTCAGGAACTAACTGAAACTACATGTATCAAATAATATCATTGTTAGTCATAGCAATGTTACTGGACCACTTAATAAGGAATTCATACGATTGAACCATACTCAAAACATTTGCATTCTCACAAAATATACAATAAGCTGAACAAAAAAGAATTACCAAATACATTGGTCAAATTACAATGGTGGTTAATTTGTTAACTGAAAGTCTCTCTATATGGGACACCTAACTGGATTACACGGTATGTTGGCAGAAGCTAATATATAGATGTACTAAAATGAAACCTCTCAATAAACTGAAAGAAATTTGTAAATAAAATGACAAATGACCCTGAACGTTTAGCCATGGATGTGGCAAGATTTGTACGAGCAAGGCCAGCTTACTCTGTACTGTGATATAGACTGCACCAAAAAGACATGAACTAGTAATAAAGTACAGACACAAAAAAATGGACTAGATTTTGAATATTCAGCACCTACTGTTTGAACTAATTAAAACTGTTATAAACATTATCATTAGAGCATACTAAACACACAAAAAAAATGCTTACAAAAGTGAAAGCACACTATTGAGGCATTGTTAGACAGACGCGACGATTGTATATCAAGACATAACACATAAAGTTCATGCCTAATGGCTGATTGTATGACAAAATGTGACTAAAATACAGCACGAAGATATCAAGTTGGGATTGTGTATACATGTCCTGTAGTCAGAGATATGTGTTAACGCCAATGATTATCAAATGATATCTACAAATGTATCATTTATCCCTAAATCTCATCATAACCGATGTTTCCAATCGTAAATAGCAATAATGTTGAAGCATTAAAAGACATTAATGTCATATAAAGCACAACAAAGCAAAATTCATAAAGGTACATAGTGACACTAATCTTTTTACCGACGCTTGGAAATAACAAGGCATTCTGTACGAAAATAATTTAAAAAAACCATTGACATATTGAAATATCATAGCAGACGCGCTGTAAACATATCTTGAAAAAAGAAAAGACACAGGGCATCAAGAAACATGATCAAGGTAACGGCAAAGAAGGGGACACGAAATATATTTTAATAGTGCGCTCATCGCAAGCACTCGCAATAACTATACGCGATGGTAATTGTGTTCGCACGCGCTACCAGTAGTAACAGTGAACGCATGGGGTATGAAAATATCTTCCATGCCCCTTTTATGCCATCGTTAATACTCGTACCATGGCATCTTAAAAATAGTAATGTACAGCAACGATACGTTGCAGTTGACCATAGTCCTAGAACAACATTGCCAACAAACACTACAAAACATACACTTAACAAAACTGGCATACATTTGGCACTCAATGACGTCATGGCTATCCGTGATAATGTATATTCGAGTATATACACTTCAATATTTATGACTAAATATGATGAAAAAATATCAATATCAATTGATTATGCGTCTGGTCATGGTTTATAAAAAATAAATTACAGAATGAAACAGAAAACATAGAAAGCTAGTCAAACACGTATTTGGTCATACTTAGAATAAAACAATTGCAAATTATTTCAATAAATTTGAAGATAAAATACATGGAATTGTAACAAATTGTAGAAATAATGACACAAGAGACGCCAAAAAGTATCGATTATTATACAAAAAATACTGATTTTACTTTGTCATCATTGATTTGCTGTATGGATATTGTTTTACCGATATGATTGGTCCAAAAAGTTTGGCGCCACGCGTGATGCAATAAATAAATGTAACTTCTATGTCGTTAAGTAATGTACCTTTCTAAAACTAATACGTTAAGTTAATAACACCTACTTACAAAAGGCACTCTATTTTAAATGGTGGATGACCTTGACGGTCATTGACCCCCTTTTTAAAACGTCATAAATCGACGGCAATGTTTTGAACATTGCTTGATCGTATGCAATATAAACATGCTTACATTTAATAAGGCCTTTTTCATATTAGAAGTTAACAACTTAAAGTGTCATATTTTGGTATAACAAACTCTATAAATCCAATATGCTGATCTTAAACTACTACACTAGAATATATCCTTATGTATTTTCCAATATAAGACAGCAATTGAATTGCAAATCAACTTATATTATCCTCTGGTTCCCAACAAAAGCCACCATCTAACCCCACAGGCAGCAGACGAGACTGAGACGATCCACACGACACTTAACTGAAACACCCTATGTAAGACACAAATGTGCCCCTCTTATCCCACCCACGGTCTGACGTCACCATAGGTCCACATGGGATGCTGGAATCGACAGGACGTTGACGTTGTCAGGTAATGTATCAGAAAATGTTAGATTTCTTCATCGTGATAACATCAATAGCACCCAGAATGGCGAAAAAATAAGATATATTATTTTCTGCAATTAAATCAAATTATTCTTCAAAATAAGTCTTAATTGTTAAAAACTGTTTGTAGAATACCTATGACCATCTACACCAACTTCTATATAAAAAAGGAAATCAAGTCCACATATTAATATCATCGTTATTGCAGCTTGCTACGTCCTTCACGGTAACCACTTGCAGCACTTCATGCAGACGAGAACCCGTTCCTGGTGGGATTGTTGAGTTCCGTGAAACCCGACTGTTTCCGGGACTGAGTCATGGCGTACGAGGTGGTAGCGTTCCCCGCCGAACCGTTCGTGGACTTAGAGTGGGTACCAGACGACATCGGTCGCTTGTAGTCGATAAAACGTTCGTATTCCTTCCTCACCTGTAAACAGCGAGAACACAGTGCATACAAGATCTAACATTTTGGAACCTTTTGGGACATTCTTTGTCATAAATAAAACACTAATATCATCAACTATGTGATCAAGTCGCTCTTTACGACAACTAATGAAGGTCAATCAAGAGGTCCAGATATTAGTATATATGTATGTGTGTCTATGCATATGTAAATAAATGTAAATGTGTGTATGGGTGTATGCGTATTCATTTATACATTACTAGACCTAAACATGTTCCTCTACATGGTAAAAGCTTCCATATGTATACTGGAAACAAATAAATGCTGATTGTAAAACTATCTCAATACGATACAGAAATAACCAAAAAGGGAACTCTTTGTTTTGTATTCTGGAATTGAAGGACAAAACCGAAATAAAGATTGTAAATAACAATGTATAAGAAACCAAGAGGGCCAAGATGGTCCTGTGTCGTTTACTTGAGGAAGATTGGTGTTCAAGGCATCATGATGTAAAAAATTTTATCATCACACGCATTTATATTTCTTTTGAAAACATATCAAGATGTGTCCAAGTGACCTACACTTTTGAAAACATATCAAGATGTGTCCAAGTGACCTACACTTTGACCCCACGTAACCCAGACATGAACTAATCTGAAATTTCGTGCAGACAGACATTCTGACAAAATCAGCATATATGCGGTCACAAGACTGTCTAAGAGTTTCTAAGATTTGAACTAGTGACCTTATATTTGATCCCACGTAAACCAAATTCCAGCTCATACTAGATATCATGGAGGCAACTTTCCGAGACAGTTTCATGAAAATTAGGCCAAAAATATGACACCTAGACTCTAGAGTCTATATCCATGAAGTATCACAAATAATTTTGCACGATAGTCTAAGACCGATCACAAAAGTTCATTCTGAAAACAAATGCTCATGTAAGCTATACAAAATAAAAATAAAGCCATAAAAGTGATCACAATAAAATAAATCAATAAATAAACTAATGCAATCAAATGAGAAAACTAGAAATGTGTCCAGACGACACAGATGCCCCACCTGGCGCATTTTCCAAAACAAAGGCCAACACCTAGGAGCCCAAGTCATGTTCTGAGTAATATCCACGAAGTTTTAAGTCTGTAGCACAAATACCTTCAGAGATACCTGTGGAACAGTTTTGGGATGGACGGACGGACAAAGGCAAATCTATATGCCTCACATTTTGGTAAGGGGCATAAAACTACCCAGGTGCACAAGTTCTTGTCCTGATTAATACAACAACAAGTTTATTGGTAAATAAGGCCTCCGGCCCATAATACAAAGTACAGTACAGAAGACGATGTTGTATATAAGTAGTTGTCTTACGATAATTTGTTTTAGGTTTCATTTAAAGCATTCATAAGATGATAAATATAAATTGATACTTTCTTAACAATATCTGGGTTCTGAGAGGATAATAAAGTATAAAAATCTTGAACTTTTGTTCCATGTCTGTACCAGTTAAATAAGTAAACTTGCCTAATATCATTATATCTACTACAATGGAAAAAGGCGTGATATTCACAATCAGTAACAAATACGTTGTTAAACCGTTGACAAAAATTACAATTACGATTTTCAACCAATATATTAGTGTGCCTTCCTGTCTCAATTTTTAATTTATGATTTGACATACGAAATCGTGACGTAGCAATTTTATATTTTAAATCAATATCTAATAACAGATATTTTTCAACATTAAGTAAACTTTTGAAGTTGCTATAATGCTCACATCTGCTAGAATTATCAACAGCTGTATGCCATTCTAATGTATAATAATTAACAACTCTTTAAACATTCTAATGAAATTGTTTATATTTCCAACATCTTGACTAATCCATATAAAACCAAATCCAAACTTATACAAAAGTAATCTGATCTTGGTAGCCCAACAAATTCTACCAACATCATCAAGAGATTTAAGCATATTGTAACAATGTTTAGGGTATCTATGTATAGGCATAGTAATCAAAGTACACCAATATCGAATACAATTAATATAATATGTTGTACATAAAGGTAACCTGCCACATTCTCCAAGAACCATGCATGTATTTGTATTGTTACGTACATGGAGGATATTTTTGCAAAATTTGTTTTGTACAGATTCTATTGTACCAATATATTCATAGCCCCAAACTTGAGATGCGTAACACAGTATAGGTTTGATCATAGAATCAAAAATTTTAAATGAGTCAGCAATTGAAAAATATCCGAAAGGTCTTTGAAAAGCTTTAAAAGAAAACATTGCTCTCTGAGCCTGTGAGATCAATTTGGAGTGAGCGGATGACCATGATAAACTTGAGCTAAGTAATATGCCCATATACTTATATTCAGAGGTATTTTGATTTCTTTACCCCTATATGACCAATGTTCGTATCTACGAAGGGGACCGCCATTGCGAAAAACTGTTATTTCAGTCTTATCCATATTAATTTCCATTCCCGTGTCATGACAGAATTTGTAAATAGTATTGATTTGCTGTTGAAGTTTTGAGGCAGTTTCTGCACAACCAGCAACATCATCTGCAAACATTAAAGAAAGGATGTCGGGAATATCATTGGTGATAAAAATCCCTGATCCACAATTTTCACGTAACATGATAGATAACTCATCTATAAAAAGATCAAAGATTGTCGAACTTGACTTATCACCTTGGCGTGTTCCAATATTACAAGAGAAAAATTCGGTTGTACTATTTTGAATCTTGACACATGGCCTTAGATCAGAATATAAAGATTTGAGAATATTTAAAAAGGTACCATGAATACCTTTCTTTTCTAAGGCAATAAACAACTGTTTGTGATTAATTTTATCAAATGCTTTACGAAAGTCCACATAAATACAATAAAAGCGTCCACCCTTTTTTGAAAGATATTTTTGAACCATTGCTTGTAAGCAAAAAATATTGTCAACAGCTGAGTAGCCTCTACGGAACCCTGATTGAGACTCGTCAATTTTGTTATTATTTTCAGCCCAATCATATAATCGCTTATTTATTATGCCGGAGAATATCTTGTATAACGTATTTGTAATAGATATACCCCTATAGTTTCCGGGAATATTGCTTGGTCCAGATTTATGTATCGGAGTGATAACACTAGATCTCCAAGATGAAGGTATATTACAAGTAGCAAATATATGATTGAATAATGTTAACAGTATTGGTGATATATCATTCATTGTGGATTTAAAAAACTCTGCAGGTATGCCATCTATGCCACTACATTTTCCAACAGAAAGACTTGCAATTGATCTGGTAACTACGTCGAGAGTAAATGGTTCGTTAAGAACACTAGCTGAAGGATCAGCAAAATTACATAAACTATTATTATTTTCATCAATTTTACTAGAATGCTCGTCATATAGAAGACTTGAGAAATATTGGTACCACTCATGAGGTGAAATGCTATCATCTAAAGTCTGTACAGATTTACCCTTCTTTAGAATCTTCCAGAAACTACAGGGATCATTACTATTGTCAATTAATAACTTTCTATTGTTTTTTTTTGGTATTCCAAGTTCATTGCTCGACAGTAGTTCTTAAAATAATTGCGTTTGTCCTTAAACGTTCTAAGATCCACCTGAGAATTTGTCATTCTGAATTTTCTTAATGCACAGAATTTAATATATTTAAGATAGGCAAACATAGAATTCCACCATGGAGGCTGAGTAGTTACTCGTCTAGTGGTATTTCTAGCTAACATATATCGACCTGCTGTATGGTACATTGAAGTGATATTTTCAATGCCAGTATTAATATCTTGAAATATCATTTCATGTAATGAGTCATACATAGAATGTAATAAGTTTTTAAAATTGTCAATAAAAGTCAATTGATAGGATTGATTCCATATATACTTTTTAATTGGTAGAAGATCGTAATTTACGTTACTAGAATCAATGGAGATAGGTTTCTTCTTCAATGAAAATACACATGACAGTGGGAAATGATCTGATTCATCCCTATCTAGGATACAAAAATTCTTAATAACTGGAAAAAGATTTGAAGAAGCTATTATGTAGTCTACCAGACTTGCGCCGTCATTTCAATATATCCATGAAGTTTCAAATATGTAGTACAAATACTTTCAGAGTTACGTGTGTCACAACCATAAGATTCCTTATTTTTCAAAAATAAAGGTCCATAACTCTGCCAACTTTAACAAAAGTTAGATAAAAAATACTAAGGTGCACAATTTCATGTCCTGATTAATATATCCATGAAGTTTCAAATCTGTAGTACAAATACTTTCAGAGTTAAGTGTGTCACAAGCATAAAATTCCATAATTTTCAAAACCAAAGGCCCATAACTCTGTAAACTTCAACCGTGGTTCGATGAAAAAAAACCAGGTGCGCAAGGTCCTGTCCTGAACAATATATCCAATGCATGAAGTATCAAGTCTGTCGTACAAATATTTTCGGAGTTATGCGTGTCACAAAGTTTCGGGACGGACGGACAAAAATAAATCTATACCCCCCACCCCCGCCCCAAATTTTGGTTGGGGCATAAAAACATGAATTTTGCAAGCCTAAAGAAAAAAGATAGCAAAAAGAACATTACATAAAAACCATGCAGGAAATTACACAGACTTAACGTTAAAAAGTAAAATACCTACGGTTAAATTTTGTAAACGCATACACAATAAGGATATAAAATCAGATAATGAAATTAAGGACACATTTGTGAACACACAACGAAAAAGCTGATAAAACTAAACATTTTCTTGTAAAAGAAAAATGACAATGCTAGAATGTGAAAACGTTTAAAAAATGAAAAATAATAACAGTCGTCGTTCAGTTGATTTGATGGAAGAATTTTACAGACAATTTTAGAATGACACAGATAAAATGTAAGAAGATTCATTGAATTACCCACTCCATAAGACCTTCTGACATTACTACAAAAACAAGGTATATGAATTCATATATCCAAAGAAATCTTAGATTTAAAAAATCGGTCAAACTGAGCCGATTGGTTTGTTCCCCAGCCGCGACATACCAAAGTTGTGAAAAAAAGGTACTGGTATAGCATACAATTGCTTGGCGCTCAGCATACACTCGTAAGATTACTTCCAGGACTATATGGCCTGGTGTCAGGATAATATGACTGGGTCATGTATCGGCGTAATGCTACAAAGTGGCAGCACTATATCTGTCTAAAGCAGACATAGACTGAAATTCTGTCGGTTGGATGTTTAACTCAACAAACAAACAAACCTTGCCAAATACCGATTATCAAATAGCCACAAAAGCAATCGATCTTGCAGAATGAAAACAATTTTACCAGACGTTACAGACAAATTAGGTTTTGTAAAAATATTTGTTGAGGGTTAACTTAATTATAACTGAAGAACATATAGCATAAGCTAATAAACTAATAACAAGAGGGCCATGATGGCCCTGATCGCTCACCTGATTATAAATGAGCAACACATTTTGGATTTTTCATATTGACCTACTTTTTGACCCCACATGACCAAAATTCGAACATGACCAACTTTCATGAAGATTGGGCCAGAAATGTGGCCTCTAGAGTGTTAACAAAGTTTTTCTAAGATTTGACCTCGTGACCTACTTTTTGGCCCCGCATGATCCAAATTCGAACTTGTCCATAATTTCATGGAGAGAAACATTCTGACCAAGTTTCATGAAGATTGGCATAAAAATAAGGCCTCTAGAGTGTTAACAAGCCAAATTGTTGACGACGAACGAAGGGCGATCACAAAAGCTCACCTTGAGCACGTTGTGCTCAGGTGAGCTAAAAGGGGAGGTTTTAAAATAATCTAAGCAAATTAAAAAAATATCACAGGTATGTATATGTTTTCTTTGTTTGTCAAAAAACATGCTTAATGATATGCAGAATATTTCAGATAGGTATCATTTACGATCGTAAAGCCACATCGGTATGCAGCAGCCGGTACTCTGCGGTAAGCTATACCCGCTATATTTAAATTGTTTGCTTGTTAACCAAGGTACAGACAGTAACTTGATTTTTATATTACCCTCACATGAAAGAGAAACAATAGGACCGTCCACGAAAAAGAAATACTTTTAAAAACACTGAGTACAGTACCTTCTTGTTGAGGATGCAGTGGAAGACAAAGATGAAGAGTCCTTGGAAACTGTTGAAGATGGTGAACAGGTAGGCCATGGGAATGGCGTCCTCGCTGATGTAGAAGTAGCCGAACACCCAGGTCAACCCCAGCAGCACCTCCAGGGCAAGGGCACCCTGTATCCAGCCCCTGAGAAGCAGACGAAAATGTTAAGAGCAGCAGACGACAATTCTTGTAAATACGAGGGTCGTTCATTTAATGTTGTCATCAGGGTTCTACCGGGCGCATTATTAATAGCATTCAAATTTCGTTTACTTCAACTCTTCGGACTATTCTCCCTTAACGGAAAAACACTTTCCAAGTCTCGGAATCCATTTAATGAAGGCAGAGAAGTAGGCCTTTTAAGGTATACCCTAGAGACACTGGTAAATTGCACTACCAAGTGCACTTCGGGATACAAAACAGAGAAGGTAATCTTTCAGGTCAGTTTTAAATTTTTATGCCACCTGAAAACTGACATTTTATAGACCGCAGATGTTCCATGCATCTGCCACAGTTCACTATATATCTGTGGAACTGAAATATTCAGACGAACGCGACCTTTAATGTAGGCCTTTATTTCAAAACCTGTTTCCCTTTTCTCATTTTGCATATAGCAATATAGCCAGTGTATATGACCAACTTGAACTTTCAACAACTTTTGAAAGAATGAACGGATTAAAAAGAAATTTCATACATATTATAGAAAATCATCCCCCGTGAAATCAAAGCAGTTTGCACGTGCTAATTACGGCCAGGTGGTATGGTCGGTCATAAGTGACACAATTAAATAAACGGCCCTGGTACAGTAGTTTAGTCCTTAAGTTTTTTTTCCCACTGGTATTGATTTCACACACGATCCTCAAAATCAAGTTTTTTTCCCGAAAATGTATAACCAATAATATGTCGAATTTTACTTTTTATATGTATTCAGATGTGGATTAATATTATTATGCTTTATTTATATTTAATAATTCTAAAAACACATTAATCTGAAAAGAATATGTCAAACTGTCCCATGAAAGAAATTAAATTCTATATACTGAGCATGCTATGTGAATTGTACATTTCTCGCTGGCAAACAAATGGTTGCATTATTGCCTTTAGTTTGATTGTATGAAATCGCCGGTAGATATCGAATGGTGTTGGCATTTTTGATTCCCTGCTAAGTCTATAACAAATATTAAACACTAGTAAAGCAAACCAGTGTTTAAACAAGAGGGCCAAGATGGCCCTAGATCGCTCACCTGAGAAAAGTATCATTCATTGCCTGTACAAAACAGATTGCTTTAGAATTAAGATGATAGATATCATCAAGACAAACATTCTGACCAAGTTTGAGGAAGATTGGATTTAAATTGTAGCCTCTAGTATGTAAACAAGATTTTTCTAAGATTTGACCTACAGACCTACTTTTTGATCCAACCTGACCCATTTTCTGACCAAGTTTGAGGAAGATTGGATTTAAATTGTAGCCTCTAGTATGTAAACAAGATTTTTCTAAGATTTGACCTACAGACCTACTTTTTGATCCAACCTGACCCATTTTCGAAAGGATTCAAGATATCATCAAGACAAACATTCTGACCAAGTTTGAGGAAGATTGGATCAAAATTGGGCCTCTAGTGTGTAAACATCTTTATTGTTGACTGACGACAAGATTTTTCTAAGATTTGACCTACTGACCTACTTTTTGATCCAACCTGACCCATTTTCGAAAGGGTTCAAGATATCATCAAGACAACATTCTGACCAAGTTTGAGGAAGATTGGATCAAAATTGTGGCCTCTAGTGTAAACAAGATTTTTTCTAAGATTGACCTACTGACCTACTTTTTGATCCAACCTGACCCATTTTCGAAAGGTTCAAGATATCATCAAGACAAACATTCTGACCAAGTTTGAGGAAGATTGTCTCAAAATTGTGGCCTCTAGTGTGTAAACATCAAAATTGTTGACGGACGACAAGATTTTTCTAAGATTTGACCTACTGACCTACTTTTTGATCCAACCTGACCCATTATCGAAAGGGTTCAAGATATCATCAAGACAAACATTCTGACCAAGTTTGAGGAAGATTGGGTCAAAATTGTGGCCTCTAGTGTGTAAACATCAAATTGTTGACGGACGACGGACGACGGCCGACGGACAATCAAGTCTCCCAAAAGCTCACCCTGAGCTATGCTCAGGTGAGCTAAAAAGTTGACACTTTCAGTTGCTGTCTGACGAAAATTATGCTCAGAGTTATACGACGTTATATAAACAGTAAATCAAGTGAACACAGAACCTCGTAGAAAAACGTAGAGCTAATATGCTATTTATAAACACCCTTTGTTCTAACTGGCAATCATCACATAATGATCTGAGTTTCAGTCATGTTTGGTCTTATATACAGTTCTACTAGATTTTCGTAACATGTTTAGGCAAACAACATTTCCAGTCGAAACACTTAATCCATAAAATATAACCATAGCCCCTCAGTATTGTTTGTACATAAATGCAAAATACCTTGCAGCTACACATTGTATTGATAGGATGATGACGTCACCACAATGTTTAATGAATCATTGATTCGCTAAATCATCTAATCGTATAATATCGTACGTTAAAATATAACGTTTATAATTGTAAATAGGGCTATACGTTTTCTCCATAGTAAAATTTCAATTATTTCTTTTTAAATATTCTCTAAAAAGGCATGGAGTTTATTTCGCTAAAATCAATAACATTGCTGTGAAAATGGGACAGTTGAGCAAGTAGCAATTTACACATGCTTACGTTTTCTACTGCCCCGTGCGATACATTTTCACACAAATTTGAAATATTCACTAACAGCCACATACAGGGACTGGATTAAGCCCGCTATCTTGTTTGTCTACCGACCATGCAACAAGTCTTCTTTTCATGAATTCTATACATTTCAAAATAACTCAACACACATACAAATACCACAGAATTCACTGCCTGAGCTGCATGGCATTTGCAAATCATACTATTGTTGTACAATTTTTTTGATTGATGACTTATTACATAAATTAAAGGAAACTTGTAAAATGACAAATTTTACATGGTCTGTTCACACGGCCTTGGCTGAATGTTTTACTATTATGATTCAATCTAATAATTGTATTCAATCAAGTAGGATCAACTCGAATCAAATATTAGAGAGTAACTGAAAATAACGTGTGTGTTTTTTATATTTAGTGGAAGTGAACCGAATTGCGCGTGATGGTGCCATGTAAAACAAGAGGGCCAAGATGGCCTTAGTCGCTCACCTGAGAAAAGTATCATTTATTGCCTGTACAAAACAGATTGCTTAAGAATAAAGATGATGAGGTGAAACTTCTGCCAAATTTGAGGATGATTGGACCAAAAATGTTGCCCTCAGAGTATAAACAAGATTTTTCTAAGATTTGACCTACTGACCTACTTTTCTGCCCAGTCCCACCCATTTTCAAACTGGCTAGAGATATCACCATGACAAACAATCTGACCAAGTTTGAGGAAGATTGAATCAAAATTGTGGCCTCTAGTGTGTAAACAAGATTTTTCTAAGATTTGACCTACTGACCTACTTTTTGCCACCACCCATTTTCAAAGGTAAGATATTATCAAGACAAACATTCTGACCAAGTTTGAGGAAGATTGGATCAAAATTGTGGCCTCTAGTGTGTAAACATCAAAATTGTTGACGGACGACGGACAATCAAGTATCCCAAAAGCTCACCCTGAGCTTTGCTCAGGTGACCTAAAAACTGTTGTTACTACACAAACTCAGGAATCGATTTTAGGTCTACCAAAAGACGTGCACTATACAAATATAAAGTATATTCCATGCAAATGCTCTACAGCTAGTTCCTATTGACTTCTACATGATGCGGTGTTTCATTTGAAAACATGACTAATGTTTTATGTCATCTGGTAGAAAAAAAACGAGGAAAATATGAATACACTCTGAATTTATCTTCATTCATTAGACAGAACATCTAAATCATTCGCAAAAGCTATAATCAATATTTTTGCCTAATAGAGCATACATTGATGTATAGGATACACCATTTTAATCATACGTGGGTCCAAATGGGGATTTCGTTTACAAGTTCATTTGCCAGTGTCTTGTGTTTTACGAAAGGCGAAGAGGAAAAAGCATAGGAATAGGGGGAGGGCGGGTATGAACTGATACCAACATGTGTTTCTTCAGTCGCTCTCGAGTTTGCAAAGCAAATGGCGATACAAAAAGATCCCTGAACAAAACATTTACATTTCAGTCTAAATAATAAAAATAACAAAATTGACAATTACATGTATAATGAAAATAACAATATTTTTTTCCATTTCAAAATAATAAAAAATAATAATAATAAAAAATAATAACAATAATAATTATAATAATAATAGATAGATAGATAGATTATCAAATGAATAACTATGAATTATGATATTTATAACTGAGAGATTTATTGTTATTTTTCATAAAACAAAAGGAGTATCGTCATGAAATTATACCACCAGAATTTCATATATATACATGTATATATATATAAAGTACTTTCTATGGCACACTAAAATATCTTTGTGTTAGTAAATATATATAAATCTACAAAATTAACAAAGCTCACAAAAATTATCTCTTGGTTTACAATCATCCAGATACAGTTTATGGCTACTTACTGCAGGTTTCCCGTGGCTGACTTTTCCTTAGAGAAGACGTACTCGGAGTGTTTGCAGACGGCCGACATGGCGTAGATAAGAATCATTAAGTTCACCTACAACAACGCAGACAGTATCATTATGTTTTGATACACCGCGTACATCATTCAAAACAGTGTTTATAAACTCCAAGGATGGTACTGAGTATGACTGGATAGAATGGAATCACGCCACGGTATTGTTGCTGTTATTCACTAATTAAGTGTCAGGGAACATTAAATGGATGGGTTGCAGGTTTATTCACCTGTTGTTGAAATAATGAATACGGTAAAACAGGATGATAGCTCGGGAGATAAGGAAACCGAGTAACAGACACACGTTTTTGTTGTCTTGAGAGGGAAGCTGAATAATGATTAAGGTACTAGTATTAAAAAGTACTTTGTAACTCGACCTAATTTATAACTCTGGTTCTACACAAGTTTCATGTAGCATTTTATAAATGAATATTCTGCATAAATCTGAGACATGAATTTCGCCGTACCAGCCTTTTTTTTTCACTTTATATTTTGACAGGATTTAACGACACATGCACATATTTTTCACCTTATCTAAAATGGAAGATTAGCCCTTTCTGAGAATTTATAACGATTTTCAGACGTAAATTAGCATTAATTGCAGTTAAAATTGGATAAGGAATGTATGTAAACAGAATGTGCACATTACCATGAGGATAAAGGCAACAGGTCCAGCGAAACTCCAGATGAACAGTCGATTGTTTGTCAGCCAGCAGCTATGAAAAGATATTTGGATATGAGGTTTATAAGAACTGGTTATCTTGAACAACTATTGACCCAGGAAATGACACAGCCCTAATCATGTTATAAAATGAATCGCATTGTCTATTCCTGACGAATATTTTTAGAAATCGGCTACGCATTTGTATTCCGTCGCGAAAGTTAAACAGCTGGAGCAATCACCCCGAAAACTTATGTCAGTGGCTTGCAAACTGTGCAAATTATAAACATCTACGTGTATTGCAAGTAGTGATTAATTTTGCTTCCAAGATGGAATTTATTTATAGGACATGGCCAGCTGTGAAAATATTTAGCACTATTACTCATGTCCGTGACTTGGTACAGCGGTAAACAAATAAATTTAAGACATTGGTTGGACTTAAATCATTCATTCAATATGATAACAGACGTGTTGACTCACTATTGCTCAGTGCCGTATCCCTCGTGGTATATCAGGGCCGATACGCCTACAACTACCAGGGGCGCTCCTGTATAAACAACAAATAAAGCCTGTTCAACAGATAAGAATAACCGACTTGACCTATTCCTATATTGTAAAGTATTCATAAACTATCATTATTTTGTTTCTTCATTAATTGAATGTATATGGTTACATGACATGAAGTCAAGCGAACGCATTCTGTTTTTAGTACGTTTATATGCTATAATATAAAAGATTTGTTGATGAGTGAATAAAAATAGATGAGCATTTTAAACAATTCACTGTAAAATCGTTTATTTTTGTTGGCAATGAATTTCGTGGAATCTGTATTAATGTCAATATATTCGAGTATTTATGTCCTTATAAACGTGAGATTTGCCAAATAAAAAGATTTCGTGGGGAATGATATTCAAGGATAAATCTGTAAACAAAATCGACAAAAAAAATTGTCAACGCGGAAATTAATGATTCTACACTAATTATATTATCTTGAAATGTTCTCACCGTATCCGATTACGTAGTAATACCTTAGCCTCGATTTGGCAGCGTCAAAAACTTGAACGAGCATAAACAATATGTGGATACCCTCGATAAACATCCATACAAAACTACTAAGGAAAAAGTAGTGCAGGCAACCGGCGATAATGGAGCATGCCAGCTGAAATCATTGTTTTAAATTAGAGTTAAAAAACCGTAACACACACACTTTCTATTTACGGTAACAGTAATTAATTATTACTTTTTATGTTTATGTTTTTATGCTTGGAAAGGAAACAAATGTAGTTTGAGCAAGCTACAATGACAAAACAATCATCGAACAAGCAGTAATTAAATGCAATATCTTATGGAGAATTCATAATTTCTACAAGTCTGAAAATGAAAACATTTTGAGTTGATTTCACTGCAGTTATCTCAGCCGGACTAGTCTTATTTGCTTTTTATTGAATGCAGGAATTATGAGAAGTTGAGCCCAGGTCGAAGATTGTCAATAAAATGTTTACAAGTAGTTTCCTAAAATATGCTTCACCTTGGGTTGTGTAATCTACACAGTTATGTTGTGACTATTGTTTTTATCTTGCAGATTTCGACTTAATGCTTTTAATTAATTATTAATATTACGAACACCTGAAAATGGTAGCTGCAGTTGTTTTTAAAATGAAATTTCCAAAATATTGGTCATTATTCTAACTTTTGTTGTTGTTGTATTGGGGTTTACCGTCGCTGCGATAGTATTTCAATCATATAGCGACGTCCAGCTAATTACAGGTGGAGGAAGACCCCGAGTACACGGAGGTACCCGGGTAGAACCACCGACCTACCGCAAGCCAGCTGAAAGGCTTCCTCACATGATCTAACTTTTGTATATATGAACAAATTTGTGGATCGTTTTTAGTGAACAATGGCAAAGCATGACGAGTTTCAGAAAATGTCAGGTACGGTAATCAATTCCCTTACCTTTTCATCTGTTCTCTTAACACCAGCCAGGAAGAGAACTTCTGCCACAAACAGACAGACGACCAGGTTCTTGTGGATAGAATTCCTTTCTCCCTGTACAGAGCTGCAATATTCAGACATAACACGCATTATTATCCAACACCAAACACGAGTATAAATCAATGTTGTTGTTTAGTATGATAAAAAGGCGTATTGTACACTTCTATGTCATTTAAAGGAGAATTCAAATGCAGAGGAATAAGTCAAGATCATGAACATGCCATTAAGAAACAGTTACTTTTTTTTTCAATAAAGTTCTTACAGACTGTTAGTATATAATAACTATAAGTATAAAAGGGAAAGTAACAAAGAAAGTAACCATATGGGGATATACGGCTGTGTTAATTGAGGGAAATCTATCTACTTCAAACGATTGTTGATGTATATTTCTATGCAATTAGGTATGTGATTAAACTACATAATGCTAACGAAATGCAAAAATGTGTATATATTAATACATTGTAGGCAAAGAACGAATATTTCTTTACTGATATGACAACAGACCTACATGATCACTGGCACTTTACAAACTGCCCGCCTATCTTGCATGATAACAAGACCTGATGGTAGTATTATGTTTTTATTTTTTTTATTTTTTTTTGCTTTGTTTTTTATCTATTTATTTATTTATTTATTTTTCCACCAAAAGTAGGCACAGGGTCAAGGTCACAAGGTCAATAGCATAATGTAAAGATCCATCCACTTAAACAACGGTTCAAAGAGCAATCTAATAAAAGACATATAAGTTATAGCAGATTAAAAAAAAGTAACATAATATATTTCAGGAACGGAATCTTTCGTTAAAAACCCGTCCAAAATGAATATCCTCACGTACACATTATTTCTTTGAAAACTATTCGAAAAATATTATAAAATATGCCAATATCGATTTAAAAAAATCCATTTAAGGCATGGGGTCAAGTCCCAGTGATCTAGAAGGTAATAATTCAAGCATCGCACGGGTTTTCTTCACACAAAATCCATTCCCTGTCGCGAACTACTGACATTACACAGTGGGCGGGAACAGCATACTTATAATTAAATCTGATATTTAAACATACAACAACAAGCATTCGTGGAAATGTGCAAATACCATCTGCAATTAATTCACAAAAAAGACATAGTTTCTAAAGGACATGCATGCATGTATACATTAAATTGATATACCATACTTAGCTACATGTACATGCATGCTGCATACACTGCATTCAGAATATAAAGGTTGTCATTTCATATCAAATTTTACCAAATTACCGAATAAGTTTATGAAAACGTTATTAGGCGAGCCTCTGGCGAGAAACAGACAGAAAAAATCAAGCTTCTGATGGTGATGATGATGATGATGATGAAACATTCACATGCTTTTCAAATGATTAGAAATGCGCTCGTAAATAAACCCCGATAAAAAATATCCTATACGGAGAAAAATATGTTTCGAGACAGAAATGTGTTTGTGCTTTACGTCCTCTAACAGTATTTCAGTTATTTGGATATAGTGCTGACATGGTGCAGTATCACGCCGTGGTCATGTGGCATGATACCACAACCAGTCCTGCAACTACCCTTACATGCTGAGCGCCAAGCAAGGGATCTATATCGATACCATTTTTACGAATTTGATGTGTGAGTGATAAAGGTCTGCCGGATACTTTAGGTAGCACTCCAATATTTACTAGTTGTCTCCCTTTGTTCTCTTCAAATGGAAATCATTCAGATATATTCATCCGCGTGTTAACATAATTAATCACATTCTTTTCACCAGAAGTTAACATAAATTAAAAATTTAATTTGTTTTGAGTGGATATTAAAATGTATCAAATCTGAAGTAATTCAATTTTAACATTAAAACATAAACAGTGTTTCATTTCTCGATGAGATATATTCCATATCCACTCAAAAAAAAAATTGAGTGGATATTAAAATGTATCAAATCTGAAGTAATTCAATTTTAACATTAAAATAATACCACTGGCAGAACAAATTATTGACCCAGGGTCATATTTGAACAAAGTGGTAGAACTCTGCTAACAAGATGTACACACCCAATATCTTAAGTTTTTTTCTATTAAGCCTAGTAAATCAAGTGACCGGCGGCAATTTGAACCAGGTTCATAATTTGAACAATCTTGTGAGATCATAAATCATCTACCATATAAAATCAAAAGTGGCCTTTTGTTTCAGAGAAGAAGATTTCAGTTTAATTCTATATTCCTATGTTAAAATCGGTGACCTGTGCCAAATTGAATCCAAAGGGGCTTGATATTGAACAAACATTGGTTGTATCTACCAGACAAGGGACACCAAATATCTAAACTCCAGGCCTAGTTTTCTAAAGAATATTTTTCAAGATATTTCTATATTTGCCTTGTTAATCTAGTGACCTGGGCGGGCAATTACCCCAGGTACATGATTTGAACAACTTGGTAAGATCAACAGCACATGCTACACACAAATACGTTTAACTCTTGCCTTGTGGTTCGAGTAACAATTTTTCAAGTTTTTTTCCTATACAGCCGTGTAAATCAAGTACCCCTGGGCCGGCCAATTTGACCGCGGGTCATAATTGAACAATATTTAGAGACAAACCATGCTACATACAATATTAACGCAGGCCATGTGTTCTGGAAAAGATTTGCAAGTTTTTCTAATTAGCTGTAAAATCAGTGACCTGGGCGGGGCCAATTTTGACCCCAGGGTCATGATTTGAACAAACTTGGTTGTGATTCACTAGACAATGCTACACACCAAATATCTTAACTCCATGCCTTGTGGTTTCTGAGAAGAAGATTTTTCAAGTTTTTTTTTCTATATTAGCCTATGTTAAATCAAGTGACCCCTGGGGCAGGGCCAATTTTGACCCCAGGGTCATAATTTGAACAATCTTGGTAGAGGGTCATAAGATCATGCTACATACCAAAAATCAAAGGCTAGCCTTTGTTGTTTCGAGAAGAAGATTTTTAAATATTTCATTTTAAAAATTATTTTAAGCTCCTGGACTACTTATTCACCCAATCAAAAAAAATTGAACAATTTGATAGAGGTCATGATAAGATGATCCTGTAAAGTTGTCACAATCCATCATGTTAGAGAAGTTTTTTAAAGGAAAGTTGACCAAGACCACACGACGGACACGGACGACAGGGACGCGACAAGGCGATCACAAACTCCATGATCCTTGGCTCAAGCTAAAAAAAAAAAAACATCCTCCATATATTCAAATAACAAAATTACAATTAGCAGGATGTGAACAGTTATATTCTGAATAGACATTGCTAAATGAGGTCAAGCACAATACGAAACAAATAAAACATCACAGGGTATATATTGGGGTCAGGAACTCTGTCAACTCAAGATTATTACAAGTAGCTTAGTTGTTAGTTTCTGGATTAAAGCATAACAGGAAATATGTGCATACATGTAATTAGTAATACTCGAATAAATAGTTTGCTATAAAACCCTTCAAATTTGAAATGGGTTATATAGTGTGCACAATGTTAGTACAAATTCGTTTAAATTCGTAAGTTTCCGTATGTTTCCGGACATGCTAGAATAAACTCAAATAGACAACCTAATTCGGTACTCCAGAGGGAACATCAAATCACTTAATAAGGTAAGTTTTTAAACACATATACAATGTTAAATGAAAAATGAATTTCAAAATGCATTTTCTTGTTATTCTATGCTTGTCCGGAAACCCCCGAGTTAGTACGATTCGACATTGTTACAAGGTACAGAGCCCGTACACCAACATGTACACAGCAGTACGGTACCGTCTTTCGAGAGCGGCGCTACCATGGCTCCCCGCGCTGTCCCCGCCCGTGTACTCGTACCCCCGGGCCAGGCTTTCACGGCGGGGCGAGAACATGCAGTTTAGACTGAAAAATGGGTATACTGAGGTGACGACAGGGCATGCTGATCTCATGTGAAAGTGCAATGTCTGCATTACGTGTCTACATGTCTACATACACTGTCAAGACAGAGTGTTCACCAATTATGCCTAAAGGGGTTTAGTCAGAACCATGCCTAAATTGACACGGCAGGAGGGGGGACAAACTCCACGCAGTAGTTACCTCCCCTCACAGTTGTAGTTAACTCTACGCAGTAGTTACCTCCCCTTACAGTTGTAGATAACCACTGCCACCAATACATTTTAAAAATATTTTGTTTTTGTGACAGCACACGGAGACGCCATTTTGTTAGTTTACCACCATCACGTGACATTTGTGACGGCAGTGATTTTTCTGATTGCAAGGGAGATCACTGAGGTTTGGAGGAGGGGTTGTATTATGGTCAATAAAGAATGCCAAGGGGAATTACTAAATAATATACACGCTGTTATATACTGGGTACCTCCACTCTTGTATAACATGATCATTCAAGTAAATCAGTCTTAACAGGCGCAACTATACTCTTGTGTTTGTACGTTAATAACTGATATATCTCTTTACAGCATAAAGCTTGGCTTGTACAATTTAAGTAGATTTAAAACATCTGTGACTCATCTTCGCGATTCATAAATACCATGGAAACACATACTGTTTGTGAAGACACATTTTCATAAATAAAGTAAAGACAACGTTTATAACACGAATATCATTGATTAACATGTCGTAATGAAATGTGAGATGCGGTTAAGCTTCTTTTTTTGCCACTAAATCTACTGTCGTGGCTAGAACAAGAACAGCCTACTACGACAAAACTCTTGAAAAGAACGTTCACTTTGCACCACAGGACAGTGGCCGACCCTTCATGTACAATACTTGGACATCAGTAAACAGATGACATACATTTGTTTTTAATGAATTAACCTTTTAAAACGGAGATTAAGTGTTCGAGTGTTGCATAGACACAATGGGTCTGATTCAATTAAAGTCCAAGTGTTGTTAGCAGTCTAGAAGCGCCTCATTATTGAAGAGTAACCAAGGTCATAGTAAAAATATGGCGGCAAGGAATTGAGGAGGGGTGCATTTAAGAAGTAAAATGTAGATCATAGTAGCCTATAAAGGCTACAGGAAGACGTCATAATGATAATAAAGTTGCCATGGGTTCTGATTTTATTATTGTAGTTTTACAACTTCATGTTTATTATAACTGAATTTTAGTGGAACAGGTTAGATCTGCCAGTTTGGTTGATTAGAACAGAAAAACTATAAGTTCGATGATGGCAATGAATATAGAATGTGGAATGGAAGGAAATCACCGACAATGTGTGTTATATATCCGTGTTTCCATGGGAAAATGTGCAGACATGCATTAAGAAATCATAAAGCTACCACAACTATAATTAAGTGTAATAATGATCTATGAATAAAGCCAAAATGTGACTTCTTGAGCCCAAACGTGAAATACATGACTGTCTTAGATTTATGGGATAATATAACAATATATGTGTCCAGTGCCAGATCACAATGGTAATAAATGGGAAAACAGGAAACCATAGACAAAACTCAGTGAACCAGACAATATCAAAATCTTAATAAAATGTTAAATCTTACTCCAATATATTGGTCTCCTCGGCTTGACATGTCGCCACACTTAAGGTACAGAACACATGGTGTCACTTTTATATTTAATCTTTATATTCTATTCTAACCATTTAATGTAATTGCCAATGATCCTTTTAAGTGTACCAAACATACTCTTATACAATTTTACTTTATGCTAACAGATAAAAGACTGCGTTCTGTCAGTGAGGTGAAATCCATATCACCCACACTGTGAGAGATACAGGTCATTCATCTGCAGGCAAATAGAATCGAACATATAAAGTTGTTTCTTTCATAATCATTTAGCATAAAATAAAAAGAAAACTTTATTAAAATTCTATCATTTTTGGATGAGATTAATTCAATATTCACTAAGTCTGGTTTTATGATTTAATGTTTATTGCATTAATTTTTTGTGTGTATATATATATATATATTGAGAAATCATTATTGTTCGCTGGTGTTGATTTCTACGAAAATCGTTGCATTTTGTATTCTGTTTTTTATATAATTGCTAACTGTGGTTACATTGACAAAAAACAAATCTCCCATAGACTATGTGTTAAGTTAATGATGATTGTAGCCTATGAAACTACTGAACTAGCGCAAATTACCCATAAGTGTTTTATAATTTGAAAGTTACACTTCAATAAATTCATTTTATGTTCATAAAATTGTCCCTTTCTTTTTGGTTTCCCATAGTTAAACCTGTGTAATAATGTTTTACACTAGATCGTCATGGTTGCATAGTCAGCTAGATGGATGTAGAATGCTTAACTCAACTAGACTGTTTTTTTTTCATTGCCATAATCAAGCGTACATGATAGTATAATATTGTATCCTATAATGCCTGCAAAAGATAAACGGAAATTCAATAAAATCTCTTCTTCAGTTCATTTGCTGGGACGTAAATCAGATGACAATCAATATCAGCCGATCATAACTGCTGCTGTAGAGACATTCTGAACAAGACAATGAAAAGAGGGTCTTAATCGATTATGTCTATGTACTTCTGCCCAGGACAGGGCAGTGTCTGGTTATCACAACTGGGCCTCAACCCATGTTCTCGGGAAGATTGAATGTACCAGACTTTCCAGTTCAAACTAATATTTAGTCATACAGTTCAATTTTTATTTGAAAGTTATACCTAGATTTGACATTCAAATAGTATAGTATTATTGTTTGAGAACTGGGGACCCGGTTCGAAAACGTGTACCTGTAAACAGTATATTCCAGGTAACGGTTTAGAAAGAAGATATATATAAAATTGTAAAGGTGGGTTGGTGTGGCACTCACCTGAGGCAGGTAAATGTGACGAAGCTGAGGAAGAGGCAGATGATGGAAATGATGATGCCCACATACGTGATGTAAGAAAGGGCCGTGGTGTGTAGACTGGACATCTGGAACAGAGGGTGGTTTGGGGGTTAAACAGTGTGTCATGTAACTTTCACGTCAGTTATGCTTTAATGTTCTAATCATGTGATAGATAAAATAATATATAAATCAAATATATTATTACGTGTTCATGAGTTCTGATTTGAATGAAGATGACATTGTAGTGATAAAACTCAGTACTGTAAAATCATTAATTTTCGTTGGTATTAAATTCCGTGTAATCTGTAATAAGGTCAATTTCATTGGTATATATATATTCGTGGATTCATGTTCTAGAAAACGTGGGGTTTATTAACTGAATAGTTTTTTTTGGGATTAATGTTCGTGGATAAAGCCGTACACAAAACTGACGAAAATTATCCCTCCACGAAAATTAATGATTCTACAATAGTCACCACATTTTTTTCTGTGCTTTTTATGAAAATAATTTAGTCATTTAGAGCTGAACACCACATTCTGTCCGGGCGTATAAATAACATGAACCAAATATACATGGTAAAGAAAAAAATTCTCAAAACATTACTGGGTTTTGTTTATAATATGCTAACTGAGAAACATATCCCAACTAAAAACATAAATGTGTCAAAAACTGACATAAGAACTATCTAAGCCTGCTTCTGTTACAGTTTCCATGACAACAGATGTCAGCCATTTGTTTAAATACAGTCAATTTCAGAGTGATACCCAGACCTGTAATCAGTCCCAGCTGTAAGACAACCGGGTATCACGTTACTTAATGGCCGTTATTACGATATATATTGTATGGCGCACGTCACGCTCCACTTACTTTAGTACTGTGAACGTCCATAAGGATTGCGAAGTTGGTGAGATGGTTACACTGACAGGTAGTGTGGCTCTCGTTGTACCGGTGTAGGGAACAGCCGACCTGCGACCACGCCCCCGTGTATCTGGGCACACAAAGAAATACATGTATGTAATCTTAATTCAGCTGGCATTTTACAGTGGTCCAATGGTCTTGTTATAATTATGATTTTCACCGCGAGGAGTGATGCGATCACTAAAGATGATGATGACAAGCAACCAGAATGTCGTTGTGTACTCAAAATATATTGTCCTGCAATAAAGCCTATTATAAATGTCATTATTAACGTAGAATTGCATTGTATGAGTCCTAGAATATGTTCATTCGATTATTAATTGTATAATAACTTACCCGAGACTGAAGTTCCAAAATGAGCAAAGTTTTTTCCATTGCGAAGCGTCTCCTCTCTGGAAAATAAAACGCTGTAAATTTGATTGACATTATAACATTTCTCCTAATCAAAAATAACATTTTAATACAAAAAATCTGGTCCTAAAGACGTACAATATTTTCCGCCTTATCAGTTCCAAGGTGAACAAGATTTGTATATATACTTGACAAAACTAAAGTACTCTGACATCAAATTGCAGATTTCTTTTTCAAAACGTATACCAAATCAAAATTTAAAATGCGTATTGGTTCAATCTGTCGCCTGCTTAAATTATTTCGATGTATAATCTTCCTTACGAAACCAGTTTCTTAGGACAGCTCTTTGAAACCGAACATTAGTAATAATCATTCTGACACTAGATATACACAAAACACTAGTCGGACATTTCACGGGATATTAACTGGAGATTTCAGGAACTGGGTACTTGTTTTTTGTCAAAACCCGTAACTTAAAAGGCAAATTGTTCCATAAATAAGCATAGTTTATCTAAACACATATATACATTGTAGTAAAGCTATGTTATTATCAGCTGTGGATTATTGGAGACTATATTGTGTAAGTTAATAAGTTTGAACTCTGTCAAATAAATGATTCTGTTTTAAGAAGCTTTCGAGACTTAGGAAATAACCAACATCTTTTAATTCATTCTTATACTTACATATTCAGTAGCAAACGTGTACGTAATTGGTTTAGGCAGTGTCACGTGACTGGATGTGTTGACCCCGATGGAGGCACTGAGCACTTTGCTGATGACCCGTGTCTCCATGTTACCATGGTCCAGGTTTTCGGGAACCAGCAACTCCGCCATGTTGGAATAACTGATGAACACCAGTCGAGCGAGGCCATCTGTAGTGAACAACACAGTCGACATCTCAAATACTGTCCTGTTGCTTATCGACATTCGAAATACTGACCCCTTGCATATTGACATTTGAAATACTGACCTTTTGATTATGGACATTTCAAAAACTGACCGCTTGCTTCTTGCTTATCGACATTTGAAATACTGACCTTTTGATTATGGACTTTAAAATTACTGCGTACGTACATTCCAAATATTTTAGATTCGAACTCAGAACTTTTAAGATTTGAGACACAAATAGTTTTCTTCATGATAGATCAATCATAATAATCAGAGGAACGGGTGTTGTTCTTTTGTTCCACTATGTTAAACAAACAATCAAATCTTTGATTTATATTCTAACTTTGCTAACTATTAAACTGGACATCTCTCTATCTTCTGAGGCAAATATAAAATACCGACTTACAGTTAATAGACTGAATTAAGTTTCTGTTTCATGGGAAACTAAATAACATACATGCTTTTTACACTGACAGAATACATATATAATTAAACATATTACAGAATATAAGAAGTTACCATTGATTCTGATATATTAGAACCTTTATCTTTATGTTTATTTGAACTGTTTAAAAATACGTCAGTGACTGAGAAAAACAGAATTCCCGTCCGCGCACATATGGATGAACCCAAGTAAATCACGCTACAGTAGATCTAGTTAACGTAATACACAGTTTATGATATAACAACCGTTTGTTACATAGTTCTTTTCCCTGGATTTAATACTTGACCTAGATATACGATTAGATGAAAAGAATACAAACAATTTAACTATAGTCATTAGACACCCAAATCATGACTTAAGTATGAAATAATACAAATTCTCAAACAATAAAGGCTAAAACTTAACCAATCGTGACTAACTCAATAACAATATGATGGCGTTAAATTAAATACCATACATGCCACTTGGAACATAATTATTAACGCATCAGTTAGTGATGTTTACTATGAGAAACATAAAGAGAGATTCAAGCGCAAACATACACATCTAATTATAAATTACATTTATTTCTTTCATGAATCTCTGCTTCAGTATTTAAAGTCGTATGTACAGTGTAGCAATACCACGGACCGTGACGCCACTAAAGATATCCAAACCAAGGCAAAACTGTCAGCCATGGCTCCGCTTGAAATCGAAAATTACCCGTAAACATTTCATTTCCTCATCGATTTCTATGGGACATGTGTCAGTCTTAGGAGAAAAAATATAAGCTTTCCACAGAATATAGGCTGAGCCGCTTATTCAAGCATTGCGTGAAACTTTGAAACGATAAAGCTTGTTGTGTTTTCTCCTTAGACTGACACATGTCCCATAGAAATCGGTGAAGAATAGCTGAGCCAATTTTGAAAGTTCTGTTTTGGTTTTGATGCCTTAAATGACGTCATGGTCACGTGGTTTTGCTACACTGCAGTGCTCAAAATTTACATCTGACTTTTACATGCCTGGCTCTGCCGTTCACACTCACACGTCTGTTTATGTATACCTCTCTATCATCAAAAACCACGTTACGACAACATAAAATATGAACATACCTGTACTAAAATTAATCAGGTTCTCGGGTGGAATTGAAAAAGAATTTTTCTTTGACCGGTATGTGACATCAGCGTCGATATCGTTTCCCAATTTGTTAACATCGATCACTTGCAACTCCACCGCTGTAACAGTTCAATATATGTGATTACTATTTTAAGTGCACCACCAATAACTTCATATTCTAGCTAAATGCAGCGTGTATATTTAACTCATACAGGAAATGTTCCTTGATGTTAATGTATTACCTGTTGAAAGAAGCATGATGGAAAAAGTGTGACAGACAGACGGACAGACAGACGACGGAGAGGTGATCCTTATGTGTCACCTCTGGTTACACCAGGTGTCACAAAAATCTATTATTTACGCTTTTATATCCTTCAGTCATACTTAAATACCAAGTTCAACAAGAAGTTCCTCGAAAGGGAACAAGACTCACCCATATTTTCATCATCTATTTTCTCAATGCCGGGCTTATCGAAGCTCTTGAGCATCTGAACACTGACCGACTCTACGGAGTTGAGCAGGGAGGAAGCGATGGCTCTCTTGTTCTCCGCCTTCATACCAGACCACGTGGTCTTCTTGTCATTGCTCACAAGCCCGCTGCCGACCTTCACTACGTTCTAGAGAGAGAGAGAGAGAGAGTAGGAATAAAAGTTTAAAATCATCGTTATAACTATGAACTCAAGATCGTCTGTTCATGTTGACAAGGTTTGGCATTTGTTTCAAAGGTCATGAAACTAAAAGTAAATGAGATTGAGAATGAACCAACTGCGGTAAATGTTAACGCCCAGAGAGTTTTATTACTGTCCGCGATATACGTAAGTATTTCACCGGAGTAATTTACTTTAATGACATTCAAAATAGAGTGATATTGTCTCGTCGGCAGAAAAATAATACATACAACCCAAAGGAAACAATCAAGCGCTCACCTTGATGACGTCCTTGGCACTTGAAGCATTTTTAGGCTTGGTTTTGGAGGCCACCTCAATCAGTTTAGTGGTTTGAAAGATGTCCTGCTGCGACATCTGTTTGCCTGTGTCCGTGACGGCCTCTGCGAGATCCTCTGTGAAGGCAATAACTTTATCAGAGTCCTCAGGGTGGCTCTTAATCTCCTCAGCCTAAAATGGAAATATACAAATACTGTAAAATCATGAATGGTCGTTGACATTAAATTTCGCGGATTGCACTTGCCGGTCTGGAAACTCTCAGTAGTGTCAGAACTTTATAACTTGTGAATATTCCGCTCCTACGACATTATGACCAATAGTCAAGAGCCCCTTTAGCGTACCATATCGAATTCGTAACATTCGTAACATTAATATCTTGTTGTTTTTTGTTTTTGTTGTTGTTGTTTTCGCGTTATAGCGGGGTTTTGACTGTTAAAACTCTCAGATCGAGGGACTGACACATTATGACTAATAAAGAGATTGTTACATGCGTGGTTCCAGAGGGGGGTCTGAACGCCATGGAAGATCCAAAAAGAAGAAGAGGAAAACAAAAAAGAACCCCAGACCTCCCATCCTGGAAAAACCGATGGACCCTCCCTAAAAAAATGAAAAGAAGAAGGGGAAAGAAGGGAAAGTAGGGAAAAAATCAGGACCCCCTTTGGAACAGTTGGGTTGTTGCAGCTGAGTAAAGGGAAGAAATAAGAGAAAAGGACTGGTCCAACCCACCCCACCCCCAATCCCTGAGCATACCAACTTCATTTAGAATGTTGAAGTTTGGTGTTGATGATATATATTTTTAACCTTAAAACTGTTTAGGATCTAAACCATTTTACTAAAATCACATACCTGACTGGTCAGATCCTGTATAGCTTTTGAGGTACACTTCTTCACGTCTGGTTCCCCCCTCCAACATGTCGGGTTCTTAGCACAAAACCACGTGGCTTTACCTACAAACAAGAGTATTATAATCTATACATTGTCTAATTCTTACTTTAAACAGTTTAAAAGCAGGCATTGTTGTTTAAAAGTACGAGCTAGATTAGTCTAAGTTGTAAGAACTTGATTACCAACTGATTACCAGCTGACGTATAATAACTTACAGAATCCTTGACATCTTATCCTTATGAATCGTTATTCCATGTCAGATTGTAGGCATTAAAATCAATAATAGTTACCAAACGTAACGTAATGTGAGTGTGGGAAGTGGTATCACGTGACATGACGTGACAACACGGGACGGGGCGTGACGAGCGTAATTCCTATTTAATCCCCACTAAAGCTCCAATTCGGCACCGAGAGGATGAAGACAAGGTTACTGCTACTATTCAGATGAATCACAGTATTTGTACATACTGTTACCTGCTGATGTATGTTACAATATTTACAATATGAAAAATGTGTCAAGAACTTAAAGCCCATGTTGACAGTGTTATGTGTAGAAGACATTAAAAACAAAATATCATGT
>CM037788.1:59956468-60006468 GCA_021229015.1 Solen grandis | reverse complement strand
TGAATATAGGCATGAAGTTTGAAAATGGTTGCTTAAGAAATGAAGATTCTAGAGAGTAAACAGAGTGAAATCTGGCACATTTAATATTAAAGGGACGTAACTCCTGACCTAATTGGCCGATATCAACCGCAATCGAACTTGACAGAGAGATTATGGTTATAAGATTGTACTTAGTGCTTAGCAATACTTAAATACTAAGGGGCGAATTTCGCCATTTTTGCTATTCTTATAAATATACATATGTACCCATTACCCAAATATTTCTTTTTTTTTAACAAATTCTTTCGTTATAAACGATATAACGATATAAATTCATGTCAATATATCCATGGTCTTGAATGTGTTGTATATTGGGACTGCTGGTATGCGTCTCTACCTAATTCAAACATTAAAATATTACTTTTAAGTTTTGTTGGTAGTATTCAAGCCATATAATAGAATAAAGAAGAAATATCTTTAAAAAGGATATTCGGCGTAGCTAAATAATTGTTAGTTGTAACATGTAAAACAGATTATAACTATTACGAAGTTGAAAACGTTAGCAAAAATGTTTATAAATACCAAGATTATGTGAGGAATTGTGAAGACTATATAACAAAATGGATTTAATGAACAAACTAAAATAAAAACCAATCTACCAACTTCCATTAAATATCTATGCACTTGCTGATTTTTTTTTATAGAAAAGACAATTCATATGTAACCAAGCGAAACCGGAAGATAATAAATTGCGTATATCCGATTATTTCTTCCAGAGCCGCAGAATAAACTACACAACTTCTTCTCAATAGTTACCTCCCCTGAACGCCGTGTCCACTTCTACAAATTAGGGGAAAGTGTAGTCTAAAAATAGACATACGCCTGCTTTTAAATTATATTGCCAATGCAGCATTCCTAAATTGATATGAAAATGTTAAATTTTCATTATGGTTATTACCTTCCATGTTTAAACTGAAAAAGAAACCTGTTATATCCAGAAGAAAGATATATACAACCTGAAACTCCGATTTCAAATTGGAATATCCTAAATGTCCTAAAATAAATTATACAATGATAGCATTGCATTTACTCTGGCTTCATTTGCATACCAACATTTGATTGGTTGAAGAAGTAGGTCAAAATCAATTTTATACAGCTACGCCGAAAAAAGAGAAAGTATAGTGTAACGTTGCAGCACGTGCTACGACGAAGTTAAAGAAACCACGTGACTAGGTTGGGCAAAAAAACACATTGAGCGGTGACGCGCCACTAGAATTAAGCATGTAGCAATCTGGTACTAAGGGAACTGTCGACATGCGACCAATTTGACTTGCCTCAAACCGTCAATAGTTCTTGGAACGATGATATATTCAGTCTCACAATCCATTGCAACTGTGGGATCCATTCTTTTGTTGTTGTTTTTTTTTGTTCATTTAATTTAATTTGATTTACAGAGATAGGTCAGATACATAAGTATTTCGATACAGGTCCAATGAATAAAGCCACAATAATCTTAAGACGGTACCTAGCCTTGTCCTGAACCCGATGGCATATCCTCTAGTCTCAGTTGTCGAGGTAGCACCGTTCCAATCCACGCTGCCGGAGGCATCGGCTATTGTCTGGTATTGCACAATTTCTCCGTTGTTATTCTTTTTGTATGTCACTATAGGTATTCCAGTCGTATGCCTAGGTAAACGAAGAAAATGTATTTACTTTTCATAGAAACGAAACAGCTGATGTTATTTATATAGAATTCGATAGAATTCATTACAGATAGTCCTAGTTAATCGTCCAATAAATTGTTTGTATTTCGTTCAAAAATTGAAAAATATCTTGCATAAAATGAATCGTGAGGTCTTGATATGGAGAAAATATGAGTGTATGGTGCCTACGTGACCTAAGCGCATTATGTTTGGCTAGCTCAAAATATAAATGTACCAACAATGACTCTGAACCGCACTTGAAACATTAAGTGAAACTATCAATCAAACGGAAGGTGGTTCCATAATGCAAGGTCAATCGCAAAGCTGTATGGCGTAAGTGACAAACTGCAAATATGTTATAGTTTATATTTTAAATTTTATGAATGTATCGCAGAGCTCCTCTTCGCATTGCTTGCGATACATTCCATAAAATTTAAAATATAAATGCTGGTGATAACTTAAACATAGATGCGTGAGGAAAATATAAGGAATACTATTTACATTGTGTTAATATATTTGATTTTTTTTGTTCTAGCAATTTATAAATGTATATTGATATTTTTTATTATTTTTAATTGGTTTTCTCACATAATAATTTCAGCAAATTTTAAAATATTTGTTGTTGTTCTTCTTTCAACTAATACATTCTATATATTTCTTTCGTAAATAAATATACATTAGACTTTTAAATAAAACGTGAAATTCATCTCCCTTATGGTATTGCATAGTAGAATTCTCTATTTTGCTATGGTATTTTATCTGGCTTAGCTTCTTTTTCTCAGCTATAGACTGAAACGTTAAAACGTGTAAGAGATTTTCTTAAGTTAACAATATCGACATAATTCAAATATAAGTACGTTTTAAGTTAATACAAAGGGACATTAATGTTTAAATTTTCTTGAATTGAGATGAAAACTGAATTCGAATGAGCTTATGCCATTTGTTTATACATGTAGCATCATGTGTCCTTCAATTAAGGTATATAAAGATTTGTAACATGTTTTCAATCTGAAACATAGCTTATCGTATGCGCATTTGTAATATCCCCCTTTTCCACTGTTTGTTTGATTATTGGGTTTAACGTCCAGTGGACAGTACTTCAGTCACTGTTGGAAACTATTTCCGTTGTTTCCAACCCTTCAGGTTACTATTTCCGTTTTTCCTAACCCAACCCTTCAGGAGACTATTTCCGTTGTTCCCAACCCTTCAGGTTACTATTTCCGTTGTTCCCAACCCTTCAGGTTACTATTTCCATTGTTCCCAACCCTTCAGGAGACTATTTCCGTTGTTCCTAACCCAACCCTTCAGGAGACTATTTCCGTTGTTCCTAACCCAACCCTTCAGGTTACTATTTCCGTTGTTCCCAACCCTTCAGGATACTATTTCCGTTGTTCCCAACCCTTCAGGATACTATTTCCGTTGTTCCCAACCCTTCAGGTTACTATTTCCGTTGTTCCCAACCCTTCAGGAGACTATTTCCGTTGTTCCCAACCCTTCGGATGTATTTCAAAATACGTCAAAAGTCTGACGCGTAGATCCAAGTTCTGTTCAGAAGTAGCTCCTATTGCAACACATAATCTAAAAAATATGATAAATTAATGCAGAAATTAAATCTACATATTCACTTAAGCATATTTTATTCATGTAATTACATAGAAATATAAACAAATACAAAATTTTATGGATCAGGTTGAAAACAATGATTATTTAAACCTTTTCCTTAAGAATAGAATTAGCAGCGAAAAGAATAGGTGACTTGAATATTAAAGTTCTTCAAATGAACAAGAAGAACATACACTTACATGTGAAAAGAAAACTTAAATGGCAAAATATTTGATCAATTATCACCATAATTGAGTAAGACTTGATGGAAGATACCGGTTCAAATAAATAGTTCCAGCTTTGTTATATGATGTGAGGTATATTCTGCCGATTAAAGGCATTTGACTATTGATGATAATCATGTTACAAATAAAAGAGTAAAGAATTACAGTCAAATTATCAGTCAGTATCCCATTCTGAGCCTCCAAGAGTAAGAACGAATAAAGCCTCGATGTCGATGTCATACTATTTTTCTATTCCGAATCCAACCTTCCAGTTGGCTTGCAGTAGGTCGGTGATTCTACACGGATGCCTCCGTGCATTCGGGGCCATCCTCCACCTGTAATTAGCTGGACGTCGCTATATGACTGAAATACTGTCGAAGCGACGGTAAACTCAAATAGTCAAGTCAAGTCAAGTCAAGTCAAGTCTATTCCGAATCCGAAAGTAAGGCAGTATAAGGCGATTTACTAGTGGACTTACCATCCAATGCAGTCTCCGCTCAATACCAGCGCCGTCTCAGTCGGGGAGATAAAATCGTCGTCTCTCTCTACAAACAAAAGAGCAAGTCAGGTATACGAAGAGCAAGCAATTGCGTTATTTATGTTTTTATTCTTGAGAACTAATAACAGGACCCCTTGTTGTCAGTTGCAACAGCTGTAAGGTCTGACTCCCCTCCATGGCTGTGTTTTTAGGAGTCGTTTAGAGAGTATGTGCATGAAGATTTAATGAATTAGAAGAAAAAAACATTTCTTTAAAAATGGCTTTTATCATATAGTGAGAACTGCTTAATTACTTAAGGTAAAGTCCCTGTAGTGGTTCCGCTACATTCGGACCTCGTGGCCTTTCAGGGAGATAACCAATGTTTCCTAATGTCTCAATTAGGATGCTTTGGTTATCTTGGTAGAGATGCGCATGCGTGTAAAGGTGGGATTAGAGGCGTGGCCTTAAAATCAATGTTCCGATTATGATTAAATGCAGAAAGATGAATTAACTGTTAATAAGCTTATTTATTGGGTATAGTATTTCAGTCATTTGGAGATGTCTACCTGAGACAGACACTGTAGTATCACGCCGTAGACATGTGGCAAGTGGCATGATACAACACCAAGTCACATTATCCTGACACTGGGCCAAAGTCTTGGAACTTCCCATATATGCTGAGCGCCAGAGAAGGGAGCTATACCAGAAATATTTTTATGATTATTTACAGAAATCATAACAGTGACATAATATATGGCTCGTAAAAAAACAACAACTGAAGAAATACTAAATATAAGTGAATAGTGTGAAGTTTTCACTCGATCAAACCTTGCTGACATAACTTGCCTTTTCGTCACTTGTGGTTGGTGTCTCGGCAGACGTTATTGTAGCTGGCGCCCTCGTGACTATATCATGTAGTTAAACGCAACGATGAACTAACCTATATATCCCCCTAAGTGATCAAAACTTGCGCTCGCTTCCATGTCGTTAAGCGCTTGCATCATGTCTTTTTTTAAAACACATTTGAAATTAAATTTGCATGAGCAATCTAGAAACGTATTTGATTGGTTGGTTCGTCAAAAACGAGGATTTATAGGCGGGGACTAGGACAGTATCGTCAAAACTTAATGTATGGAATTATATTTTGACCAATGGGATTGCAGTATTTTTCAAAATTTTCCATCGGTTTAACTTGTTAAACCGTTAGGTTTAATGGATAACCTAGTGTATGCGCTGAATTAACTGCACCTGTGGAAAACCTTTCTGCGCATGTGTGAAGAGGCGGGATAAGAGGCGTGGCCTATATTGGCAATGTTCCAACTATGATGAAATGCAATAAGAACAGCGTAGAAGTTCTACTTTTTTATTTTGAATTAACTGTTTATAAACAATGAGAACTGAATGTCAAATAACATTTTCATAGTACTCATAATATCATATCCAATATGATGAAGTCGTAAAAAAAAAGGAAAAAAGAAAAAAAAGCAAATACAAGTGACTAGTGTCAAGTATTCCCCAACACACTAAAGCTCATACGTCATTAATGTATGAAATTATATTTTGACCGATGGGATTGCATTATTTTTCAAAATTTTCGTTCGGTTTAACTTCTTAAACCGCTAGGTATAATGGATAACCTAGCATACGTTTTTTAATAACTGCACATGTGATCAAACCTTTGTGCGCATGCGTTTAAAGGTGGGATTAGTGGCGTGGCTATAAAATCAATATTCCGACTTTGATTAAATTCAGTAAAATGAAGCAACGAGAACTGATACGAATATAGAAAAGATTATTTATACGGAATAGTATTTCAGTCATTTGGAGAAAATGTGTACTTGAGACAGATATAGTACTGCCACACTGTAGTATCACACCGTAGACATGTGGCATGATACAACACCCTGTCACATTATCCTGACACCGGACCAACTAGTCATACCAGTACCATTATTACGACCTTTTACAGAAATCATAGTAGTGACATCTTGTGACTCGTAAAACATCATCAACTACAAGTTGCAAATATAAGTGAATAGCATGAAATATTCACTAGCTCAATCAGTGCTTATTTTTCCCGTCCGATCTGACTATCACAGTGCCAGGGTGCCAGGATAGCGTAGTGGTTACGCACTTCGCTTCTCACCAATTCGTCCCGGGTTCGATTCCTGGTCTCGCATATGAGGAGGTACAGTGGTCGCCCGTCCAGGCACGAGGGTTTTGTCCGAGTTCTTCGGTTTCCTCCCACAATAATAACCGCATACGCTGCCACCAGAGCCATCGAGAATGATTAATATAAATTGTAGAACTTGTTCGTAATCGATGTAAAAAATGAAGTTAAGATTTATGACTATCACATTTTTTTTTAGTTTGGAACTTTAGCATTTTGCATTTTCGTCACCTAGGGTTGGTTTCTTTATCTCGGTTGACGTCATTGTAGCAGGCGCTACTTCAGTTTTAGGTTTTTAACATAATTCAATATCCCTCTAAGAGATCAAAACTTGCGTTAACATATAGCAATTGTCGCTTCCATGTCGTTATGAGCTTGCATCATGTCTATTTTTAGACACGAGCCACATTTGAAATTAAATTTGCATGAGCAATCTAGAAGCATATTTGATTGGTTGGTTCGTCAAAGGCGGGAATTTATGGGCGGGGACCAGGACAGTATCGTCAAAACATAATTCCATACATTAAGTAGGTTAACGTTTGTTATCGAGAGTTTAACAAGTTAAACCGCTCGCTCGGCTGCGCCGAGCTTGAGCGGTTTAATTTGTTTACCTCTCGATAACAAACATTAACCTATACATAATTCCATACATTAATTAGGTTAAGTATAGGTTAATGTTTGTTATCGAGGGTTTAACAAATTAAACCGCTCAAGCTCGGCGCAGCCGAGCGAGCGGTTAAATTTGTTAAACCCTCGATAACAAACATTAACTTATACAAAGACGTTGGGAAACCATTACAGGAACTTCATCTTAATGTAAATTAACTGACTAGTATTTGTGTCTGTGAATGTATGCACGGCCTCATAGAAGCCTCCTCCAGTCGGCCTCCAGATGATAAACTCGACAGACCCAGCGTCATCCGAGTACCACTGCCATCTGTCGACAAGCCCACAACAGTTAACCACATACTCGTTCTGACAGGTCATGAAGTACGTGTCTGAAAACAAACGCGTGATCAAGTATTTAATGAGAATGCATTGTAGTTTGCTAGTATGTATTGGAACAACGGGAGAAACAAATATGATAGTACAACAGGAAGAGAGAGAGAGAGATGCAAAGCAAACATGTTCATTGTAACACAAAAATGATATTCACTTTTTGCGCTAGACATGGCGCCCGAGGAGTGATATGACTCGCATAAAGGTATTCTATCCAATTAAAATCAAGGTCTTTCAATACTTCAGTGCAGATGCAAGCATTCATTGGCCAAAGGCTTGCATTTACTATAAATTTCCTATGATCACTTGATGGACCATGAGAGCAATTGAATGATGGATAGATTACCTTAATTAATAAGTGTGATGACTGCGCACCACAATTTAGAAATATCAAATACTTAATTACCGGTCAGAGAGGCATCATCCACATCATCCTTTCTGTCGCTCGGATTATCCTCTCCAAATTCGTTGTTGTTGTCGCATTCTAGAAACAAACAGCAATGCGTCTCAGTTCAATCACGATTAACATGTCATTTGAAAGGTTTTACTATGATGATATTAATTACGCTGGCTATAGGCCCATGCATGAAAATTCTGAAAACTAATAAATAGGTCACATCTAATATTAATAATCAGCTAGTTATAATACTATATCATTACTATTATAAATAGGGCTGAAACGGTACAGTTATGCCTCGTACGGTAACGGTACTCGGAACATTATTTCGTATCAAGACTGTAGATATACGGCTGATTTGAAAGAACGTGTCTGACTGCTCAAAATGCATCTGCGTGACTAGTGGTATGTGACATTCTTTCTTGACATTCGTTAAGTTGTAGGAGCAAGGACCAAACTTACAGGCGTATACTCGTATGTGTGTGTTTAATGTGATTTACTCATTTGGATGTACCCGTCGGTTGCAAATTGACGGTTTAACCCAAACACATTCTCTCATCGGGGAGTAAAACTACAGAATAGTATCACATATGCACGTAATCAAAGCTTTCAATGCGCTGAGAGATGGCGGCGGGATTAAAATGACATAGCTATAATTCTAAACCCAGAGTGTTCAGAAAGGACTGAAGCTATAGAGGCAAAGGTCACTCCAAACGCTTTCCTGCAACTGTAGTTGCTATAGAGTCACTGTTTGTTACATAATAATCCGGGGTAAGGTTCCTGAGCCTAATTTCATTCGTATGTTGCATACCTAAGTAGGTCATTCCCTTTCTTCAGTACTAGTGAACCTGATGTATATATTTTATCTGTTGTTGAGTATGTGTAGAAATTGATAAGGTATTTGAATATTTAAGATACTGAAATGCCTGCCTTTCTGTTTAAAAGTTAAGAAATGCTCTGGGAGGAACCTATTTCACCACCATGCAAAATTACGTGTGGACTACTTTAGGTTAATAACATACATTGGAGTTTCTTCATGTATGTAAAATGGGTCGCTGTTCTGGTAAAGAAATGTCACGGAAAGTTTGATCACGCTTAAAATGTTTCCAGTGCAAAATAATGTTAGTAGTGTAGGGAGGCACTTTGACACCCTGATTTTTTTTTTCAAAAATCATTTTTCAAAAAAAACATAAGGTGCCATAAATTTTCGTCGGTGCCATACATTTTCAACGCGGGTGCCATAACTTTCTTTTTTTTTTTTTTTTTTTTTTTTTTAAATCAGGGTGCCAAAGTGCCTCCCTACACTACTCATGTTAACCAACAATAACACATTAAAAGCGGTTACGGTTATGATTAAAACGTCTGTGTAACATATTCAACTTGATCGTATTTTTTAGTGAAGAATCGCATTGTATAGATACGCACTAAGCGCGGAGAGGTATAGTTAAATTTGCCGTGGAAGATATGCAAATCAGCAAGGCCTGTTTTCGATTTCCATCTACCAAAGACGGCTACCGCCCTTTTAAAAAAGGCGTGTGTTTTCGATAACCGTTACGGTACTGAATAGAATAGAACATACCGAAAAAAAATGGAGAACGATCGTAATCAGTCACAAAAAGAAACTATACCTGCAACAGGACAAAACGGTAACCATTCCCGTTATTATGTAATTAATTCTAAAACAGCACTAGGTCAGAAATAATCCTTCACGAAAAGACTCCGCGTATGCATTTTTCCACATTTCATGTTCATTATTTTGATATTTTACATTTTATATTTATATTTATATTCCATCCAAACATCTTTTAAACTAAACGTCAAAAACGAGCAGCAAATTCTGACTCTAATTAAGGTCGGGATTTAACAATTTATTATAAGTGAATGGTGGCACGTGAGCTAAACAACTCTTTTGACATTGGTAGTTAATTTTATTTCTTTTCTGAGATTTGCAGCCAACTGCAATTTGTAGCCAACATTAGCTGAAATAGTTCTTTGAATCCGGAACCCACGCTCCTCGTTTAAATCGGCGACAGTTGTTGTTTTTTGGTAAATTTGCCACGTGTTTTTGACATTGAGACTTTAGAAGTAGTTGGAATTTAAACAAATCGAACAATATAGGTTTCAACTTAACGTCAAAATATTTGAACTGAAACAGACCAAAACCTTTTTCTCATACAATTAAACTTTCAAGAAAAATGTAGGATTTGTATACAAAATATAAACCCCCCCCCCCCCCCCCCCCCCGGAAGAATAGAGCGGTGTTTCGCGGGGACCGACCAACCGTCGCGGTCGAATTTTGATCGACAACCGGAAGTTTGAATATAATATTATTTTAAATAGTACATGTAGATATAAGTATTATTTGGAAAAAATAATTCAGTGTTGTTTGTATATTTGAAATTAAAACGTCGCTGCAGTCCTACGTTAAATTGCGGCCGAAGCCGAACAGCATTAACCATTGTAAATCTAATTTAGTAGTCAACAAAAATGATACTGGAATAGCTCCGTTGCTCGGCGCTCAGCATGTAAAGGTTAGTTCCAGGACTGGTTGGCCCGGTGTCAGAATAATGTGACTGAATGTGGTATCATGCCACATGTCTACGGCGTGATACTGCAGTGTGGCAGCAGTATGTCTGTCTCAGGTAGACATGGTCTCCAAATGACTGCAATGGTGTCGACGGGACTTTAACCCAATAAACAAAAATAAACAAATAAATTTAGTATAGTAAAGATGTAGATAGGACAAGTAAAACATTTTAGGATTGCCTCCAAATTTTATGTGCACACGAACGAACGTGGTGGTACCGTCTCTTAATGTTAAAACTATCAGTAACGAACCGAAGTCGTTGTACCGAGTACCGTACGTGTGGGTGTCCTGTTTATTATTATTAGTAGTAGTAGTTGATGTTGTTGTTGTTGATGTCCGACTTCGACCAAAAGAACGTCTTCAAAATTGCTCTGATAAAAATACTTAGCATGAAAGAGTAGTCCCCAGAGTGTTATCATGTGTGGTATCAAGTCATGTCTATGGTGTGATGCAGCTGTGAGATAGTACTCTTGTAGCCAAGGTTCCAGGATGACTGGCGGTGGGGCTTGCAAATAAGCCAAGAAATAGACATTTACGTTGTATCTGAGCCAGTCATCCCCAGCAATATGAACTATCGTACACAGGTACATGAGGACAGGACCCTAGCTGTGCCCCCACCCCCTTCACACACACACAATGAACGTTGTGAATAAGCAAAGCATGTGCATATGTTTTACTGAAGTAAAGTAAATAAAATGCATCATTTTCGTTTACACTTCCGAAAAAGACATTAACGGTGCTCATATACTTCTGTTTTCAACAAGTTTGAAATATCTCAACTTAGTGCAAAATAACGGTTCGAATCAAACTTGATAAGATTATAAGGTATGTTGACTTACCTTGTGACGTCACGAGTGTCAAGGTCAGGAAGGTGACGAGGAGGCAGCAGAAAATCGTCTCAATCCTACCGTGTAGGAACATTTCTTACACAGAATAACGTAATGCTTATTGACTTGATATTCTTAATAAAGCTGTGCCTGAAAATGTGATTATAGAATAAGTAAATAAACATTGGTATGGTCACAGGGTATTGTCTGGCAATAATAACCCGAGTTATCTAACTATTCAGTGACCTTTCTTCGGCAGTTATAACGACGCCAAAACGCCCCGAAATGAATATACATATCGGTTTAACCAGTGAAAAGCTGTACAAACTGCCAACATACCAATACACGTGAATCTTGCTTTCATTTTTGTCACCTTGGGTGAACCCCCCCCCCCCCCCCCCCCCCGCGGAAATATACCTGTTTTTGCGTCAATTAGAAGTAAAACAGTAAGGTATAACAAGAACATGTATTACTTTGATGCACATAATGTATCACAAGCTTGCTAACCTCGTTGATAATGTGTTAGAGTTCGAAGCTGAGGGTCTTTTTTAGTGAATTTTGACCACCTTATTTAGTTATGTACAGTATGCAAATCACACATATATATCACGATTTTATCGAGATTATTGCTTGATACTTTAAACAATTTACTCAATACTCAACCGCATTTATATAAAAGAAAAAGAAAATATATAAACAAAAAAGAACTAATGACGCAAGTGTCAAAGAATCGGGCCAAATGAATATTGTTGTTGGCGTGTTGGGAATATCCTTTTTGAGCTGCTCTACTGGTATTTGCTTCTTCACTTAACCAAAGACCTAAACCAAGCGATAAGCTTCTCGGGGAAATATCGTATATTATCGGCGTGAATTATCTGAAGGGTGCGTCAGAACGAAATTTCGGTTTAAAACGAAAGCAAAACAACGATAAATAGAATTTAATACGTTTGAAAAGAATATATTGGTGAATGTATTGAATATAAATGTCACAGGGTGAGGAAAACGTGCAACCTGACCGGGACTAGAACCCGGGACCTTTCGCTTACAGGGCGAATGTTCTGCCGACTGAGCTACCCGGCCGCATACACACCTAAATGGATGAAATATAGCCAGAAAGTTGTTTTTTAATTGGGTGTTAATTTGTTTTATATGTGTATTGCAATGTTGATAATAGGATGAAATGGTGCATGGATGGTTTAAAAATAAAGCTGAAATTTGAATATATTTGGATTATATCACATTTCCATAAATTGGAGTCAATTCTGCAAACAGAGTCATAACTGGTATTCAAATAGCGAAAAAGATTAAAATGTGGTTAATTTATCTATTTTCATATTGGTAAAATAGTTGTTGTCTTTTCGTTTGTAGTGAATCTATGGTGGCATATTTCTGTCAGCCACTTATCCACTTAGCTAAGTCGAAACTTTTCTGAAAAATTGTCACATATTCAGTTATCATCTGGAAAGTAGAAGATTTTCAAGTTATCCGCTTAGGTATCTTAACAGGACTAAACTGTCTGTTAGTGCCCGCTACTGCCAATTACATATTCATCTATATTAAATGGATATGCTTTTTTCCAGATAATTATGTGCAAAAATGCTTGTTATCCACATAATTTAACTGACTAACTTGAAAAAGGGCGAATTATCCAGATATTTTAAGTGAATACATGGCTGGTAGTAGTGGGCACTAACAGGCAGTTTTGTCCTGTTAAGATACCTAAGATGATAACACGAAAGTTTTCTACTTGCCAGATACTAACTGACTATGTGACAATTTTTAAGAAAAGTTTCGACATAGTTAAGTGGATAAGTGACTGGCAGAAGTACTCCACCATATGAATCTGTGTTCTCATACTCAAATGTTATGTTAAAGTACGAGACCGACAGGTGCATGTATGCTTGATTATAAACTAAATTTTATATATCGGAAAACATAATAATGACATCTGTTATAATCATTACCATTGACAATATCAAGAAAAGACGAGAGACATACTGGTATCTCTCTCTCTCTCTCTCTATATATATATATATATATATATATATATATATATGTGTGTGTGTGTGTGTGTGTGTGTGTGTGTGTTCCATTATAAAATTACATCATGTAAAGACAGGCACGGAGAAATGCTGTTCAGCAATTTAAAATTGTATCAGGAACCGAGGCCGGCCCGAAATAAAAAGAGATACCAGCAATTCAACAAAGTATCCATCCCTTAAGTCACAAAACAAATAATTAAAAGAAGAAAATGTTAAGCGAAAAGGATTATGATATTTTTCATTTAAAAAAAAGGCTTGCTCGAGGATTCGAACCTGTAAATTCGTGATAACAAGAACGATGAACTTACCACTTATTCATAGTATGAAGCATCTCAAATCATACTAATTAACACACCAAACTCCACTTATTCATAGTATGAAGCATCTCAAATCATACTACCATTAACACACCAAACTGCACACAGTGATCTCCCTTGCAAGCAAACTCCACACAGTGATCTCTCTTGCAAGCAAACTCCACACAGTGATCTCTCTTGCAAGCAACCTCCACACAGTAATGTACCTTACAAGCAAACTCCACACAGTGATCTCTTTTGCAAGCAACCTCCACACAGTATATGTACCTTACAAGCAAACTCCACACAGTGATCTCTTTTGCAAGCAACCTCCACACAGTATGTACCTTACAAGCAAACTCCACACAGTGATCTCTCTTGCAAGCAACCTCCACACAGTGATCTCCTTGCAAGCAAACTCCACACAGTGATCTCTCTTGCAAGCAAACTCCACACAGTGATCTCTCTTGCAAGCAAACTCCACACAGTGATCTCTCTTAAAAAAAAAAAATTTTTTGGGGGGGGAAGGGGGGGGGGCAAGCAAACTCCACACAGTTCACGGAAAATAACGAAGAACATTCCGGAGATTAATCAGTCTCAGGTCAATATTGCCAGACGTGGCATTTTGCACCGCACTATATATGCACTACATCGTGCGAGAAACTTTTAAGTGGTAAGGGCTTATCATTCAAAATGTACTCAGATTTCAATCGAAATCGACTATGTGTCGTCTGTTTAATCTATTAAGACACCTTAAATAACTACTATAAAACGACATTAAATTTCGTTAATTATGTACCTTAGAGAATTTCGTGCGTACATTGATTCGTGGATCTTTATTCTAGAAAACGTGGGGTCTATATAAGATACAAGTTTTCGTGGGGATTAATATTCGTGGATAAAACCCTCCACGAAATCGGCGAAAATAAGAAAGAATCTTTTACTAAAGATCATTCAGTTGTTAACAAAAATAACTAATTTGCATATTCAGCATATCCTTGTCAATTTCCCATAGACATTTCGTATGCCTCCGTTAACGAATCACGAGTGCATAAATTGGTGACGTAGCAGATAAACAAATTTTGTTTCGACGACGGTTTTTCACATTCAAATTATTTCCGATTACAGATTGTCTTCGGAAATACCCGTAAATGCAAAATGTAAACAATGAGAGTATTTTGACAACCATCCAAAATACTAAATTGCGTAATATGATCAACAATTTCAATGCGTTTAACTGTTATTTACATTATGTACCATTTGTGTTAGTCTACAGAATGTCGATGTTATCTTATATTTTCTTTTTCATGAATATTGATTCATTATGAAATTTAATGGGCCTTTAATTATTTCTCAGTATACTGTAATATGCACGGTGTACCGGTACTTTCCCAACTATAGGAGCTGGTTTTTGTCCTGCCATGTGCGAAGCAATAAATTTATGTAAACTAATATATGTTTTCAATGCATGGAAAAGGCTAAAGAATTATGGATGAAAAGAAAATCTTTTTACTCTCTCGGTCCTAGTTCCCAATGAATACATGTTAACGTTTCCACAAGTTTTTCTTGTTTCCAAGACATAATGTGCTGTAATCACAACAACATATCCTGTGAGCTACTCGTCCGTTATACGATTCTAAAATGTACCTTTCGTCAAAATTTATAACTGTCATCATAACAAGTTACACAGACTGTCAGGTAAATAATACACATAAATTATTAATTAGACGGAAGTCTTTAGTTGTAAATTAACTGTATGCCTGGCAATAATTTGAAATGATAACGCGTTTTAATGACAGTATGAAAACACTTATGTTTTAGTGCTCCTCTCTCTCTCTCTCTCTCTCTCTTTATCTCTCTCTCTCTCTCTCTCTCTCTCTCTCTCTCTCTCTGGTATGGTTATCCGTGTCTGTCTCGGTGCTAACTTGTCACATATTCTGGTCAGAGCCGTCCGTCCCCTATCATAAATCACATTCTATATCCTCATTGTCCTTGGTGAAATACAAAACCATCCAACGAAAACATGTTTGTTGTTACACTTTGGCTATGTTTATGAAATAATATCAGTGGACTTAAACCAATGTTATATGCGGCCTTACTTTTTTTCAGCTGTTTCTGAAAGACGCCATTATGGAGGAGACGGCATTTTCAATTCCTCAATAAATCAACTATGTAAAATTTCGTTAATGGATTAACCAAAATATAACGAATAAGTTTTACTGCGTTTACAGTTGAATTAGGCCGAGAAGTATTAAGTTGTTTGTTTTCACTTATTTCTAAAAAGAAAAAAATAGGCTCGGTAGGTCGGCAGAACTTTACTATTATTATAATCTTTAGTAATAACTTTATGTTCATCCTTATGCTTTAGATGATTTGACGAAAAACAATGTTTCGCACACGTGGTAACCAGAATGCTAAAGAAAACTAAGGATTGGCATGAAAAATAAAAAGTCGGTCGGATTAGCAGAAACATAACTTTTTTACACATAATAATAAAATTTCGATTCATACATTGTCTCATTTAAGACATTTCAATGATTATATGATTCCATTTGTATGATAACCTGTTTCAGTTTAAGTTGTGATATATTTATCGATGCAATTTATTTTTTCTCGTGAATGGAGATTTATTTATGAGATTATTTATTTTTTATTCATTTATTATGTAAAGATACATGAACAACATTGAAACAAAATCAGATTATATTTATTATTTTATCAGAAATATTTTCACTAATCGTTACCAATACAATGTCACCTTTATCATCAACATAATCTAAGAATAATTTGAGAAATAACAAATTTTGTTGATATCCGTGTGGTAATGACGTAACAGTTATCACGAAGTGTAAAAGAATCGCATATATGTTACGTAAGAAAGAATAATAAATACAAATGATTAAAATGATTACCTCTCTGTCTGTACAGCCAGTATCTTTCACATGATTTTATATGAACACTATTCCCTCAAAGTCAATCTTTAACGTAATATTTTAACCACGCCGATATCACGACTGGATGTCATTTCTATTTAATTCGTTAACATAATAAAGTAAAGGTCTTCAAATCAGTGAGTGCGTAAGACGCATTTCATGTCGGAGAATCATTTGAATATTTCATATATCTACATAATACGCTGCAATCAAGCGTGTAGAGAGGGGATACATCAGTATTGATTGCTGTACACTCCTCTGGTCTGATAGACCATGCCCCTACTCCTCTTGTATAAAATCAACATCATTTACAAACATATTGACTTGCAAAGAATATTTAGCAACATAATTATCTCAAATTAATTCCACGTAAATCATGCCAAGTCGTTTAATATCGTCCTTGCTTGGCGCTCAGCATATAAGTGTAGACCCAGGACAGATTAGGTCGATGTCAGGATAACATGACAAGGTGTGGTATCATGTCTACCGCGTGATATCACAGATAGGCAGCGCTATATATGTCTCATACAGACAAAATATTAATTTAATTTAAACTTATTTATTTTACGTCGATTTGGAAACAAGTTCTTACAACTTATACTAATCCCTCTCGATGGTTCATGGGTTGGACCAGTACTTTGCGCCTGGGAAGGTCGTGAAGAATTCTTGCCTCCAACGGGGCTCGAACCCACAACCTTCAGATCCGTAATCGGATACGTTACCCTGGACCTAGGCGCCCCTTGACAAAGTATGTTCTCAGTGACTGAAATACTGGAAGTGGGACGTTAAACACAATCATATAAATCATATCAAAGTTGACGGTCCGAGTACTGAAGTTAATACCAAGAGGTCAGTGTGTTCTCATGATTCTGAATATAGTAAAATCTCATATAAAGACCACCTTAGTATAAAGACCACCTCACAATTAAGACAACGTACTTTTTATCCATATTTCCTGTTAATTGAAACTCGATTATCAGACCACCTCATTATTAAGACCAGTTGACAGCAGTCCCAAGGGTGGTCTTATTTTGAGATTTTACTGTACACGCAGTTTTACAAATATCTAACTAAAATGATCATATTATATAACATGCAATAACTGATACACATGAGGATATGACAACCACAGATATTTGGTCCTCATAAAATGGATGAAAACTGATATTTGTTGAGAATTTTCGGTTTATCCGAACAGGTTCATCCGTTACCAGACAGGAAAACCGTGATCATATACAGTGACCGCCTCACTTTTAAGACCTCTTTTTGAAGAGTCACTTTCCTTGAACTGTGGTCGTCTTTCTGGCTTTTTACAGTGTTAGACAGAAAGGCATAAATATTTATATCTATTGTAAGATATCTTTTTATATTGAATTGTCCTTTTTTCATATTGTCATTGTAAATACTTACGTAACTTTTTTTAAGAATAATTGCAATATGATATATTTGATGACCTTACACTTGACAAAGTGATTACCTATTCACATGTATCTTAATAACAAGAAACTGTAAAGTGTATGTCAATAACATTTGTCTGTCTGTCTGTCTGTCTGTCTGTCTGTCTGTAATAAATTGTACACAAGGTTTGATTACCAGATAGATTCATTATATTGAAGCGTTGACTGGTTTAAAGATAATGTTGGTACGGGAAAGAGGGTATTGACCGCCCGTTGAAATGTTCCGCTTTATATAGACACATTAACAATTTTACATTAAGTTGTCTAATATGTTAATGAGGTTCAGAAAGGATGCGGTTTGAAATACAATTTGTACATGTTCAACGATATATACACCCGATTAACACATCTCGAGTGTTCAATCACTTGAAATTGTTGTCAATAAATTTCGTTAATCTTTTAATCTGCTATCCGATGATGCGAAACGTCTATGCAGTTACTAATATTGTGAACATACGTTCCCCGGGGACCAACTGAATGTAAAGTATTGACGAAATTCATGACATCAATTAGGACTGTAAATAAATGTGTATGAGCCTCGTGACGCGGGTTGGAATTTTAACTTTGAGTTGTTTTCACATCTGAAAATGTACATTGACTTGACGCACATATATATTATTTAAATATAAACAAACATTACCGTCAACATTCGAAAGTAGCACGATGAACAAGTCGATGGTTATTTCATGTGATTCTAGACTGTTTGTTAGTACGGCAGAATTTGACTTTCATGAAAAAAATAGTATTTTGTTTTTAATGAACTGAAAAAAGTACATTCTAAACGGCTCGAAGCGCACTTTCTCTTGTTTCAGCCAGAAGTTACTCTTTTAAAATTTCGAAGAGGGGATGTAAATTAAACCTGGTAAAACGTTTTCCCAATTGATTGCAAAACCCTTTAAAGTTTTAAGCTTGGCGGGAAGAAACATCTAATTTTCGTCTGCTGCAACAAGAAAAAAATGTCGTGTTTCTTTTCAGTTAAATCTGTATGCTATTTTGCTCTAAGTCTGTAATGGCTTGCATATACTAAAAAAAATTCCCACAATCACTTGATGGATCATGAGCACAATTTAATGATGGATGGATTACCTTAAGCTAAAAACATTTTAAATATCTTATGATACTGTAGAGTCATTAATTTTCGTGGGCAACTAATTTTCGTTGATTTCGTGGAAAACTTTATCCACGAATATTTATCCCCACGAAAACTGTTTATTTCATAGACCTCATGTTTTCTAGAACATAGTTCCACGAACATATGTACCAACGAAGTTTACTTATTCACAGATTCTACGAAATTTAATGTCAACGAAAATAAAATATTTTACAGTATTCAGTAGCAGCTTGATTCGGCGTTGTGTGTGTGTGTGTGTGTGTGTGTGTGTTGATAAAATTGGTTAAATTAGTTTGGTTGTCAAAAAGAAATAAATGCACTTTTCTTTCAAATCTCATCTGAATACTTCTATTGAATGTCCGATATGTAAAAAAATGAAATAATTTTCAGGTTGTGATAGAAGATATATGCCAAGTACATTTACATTTTAAATGTTGTAGACTTGCACACTCGCCAATAAACCTTTTCACTGCATATACGCTGGTTTCTATTCAAGGTTTCCTTAACGGGAGAAATGTAAATTATTATACACAAATGTAGATTATACTTTCAAATTTTCTTAGCCTCGGACCGCATTTCTAATGAAATTACTGAAAGGGCAAATAAATCATCAATAAATACTGCACACTGTGCCGTGTTGTTCTTTTCACATTTGAATAAGATCCGTAATTACTGTCATACTATTCAATTCCATAAATTAGAAAATGGACATTAGTAACTTTAGCCGGTCTTTTATATGAAAATGCCAATACTGGGGTGTTGTAAATAACCAGACTGTAAACAAGGAGAAATTAATGAGATTCTAATCAGGCATCATAATTGTTTAACTTTATAAAGCCATCCCCTGGCTCGGGTACGCATGCATAAATAAATGAACAGATAATAAATACACAAATTAGAGTGAATTAACGAAAATGTCACATTTACATAGCTGCAAAGGTGCACGGGAGAAATCGTTGATTCAGTTTAAAATATATAACAACTAAGATTTGAACTACGTATGACCCAACTTTCATATAAAACATCCTATGAAAAATAGACTTTCTAGGTATTTTTAACAGTGGCAATCGAAATTACGTTTTACGGGAATTGAACGTCATCAGTGTCCGCATTTGGCCAGACGCTGGAACCCCCACCCCCACCCCACCCCCACACTAACACTTCTGTATGCACCCCGCCTTTATCCACTTTATGACTCGGCTAAGAAAAGAATGACTTCTTTCCGTCAAAAATATTGTGTCGCCCCAATGTCTTTATTTCAGAAAACTACAGGAATGTTTCTAGATTCATAGAAGAGTTATGGCTCCTGAAATAGTGAAAGGCATCCGTGTTCAATGGATACGTTTCTAGTTTTATTACGATGAAATCTCAAATTATGACCTAGTGTTTATTAAAAGAAATGACTTAAAGATTTTATCAGACATGCATTGAGAGTTTTTTTGTGGCATACAAGCATAAAAATAAGTATTGACCAATGTTATGTATCAAAACCTATCGACGTCATTTCTTTCAACGGCACACATTTTCACGATAACTTTTAGTTCAATCTTCTGGCGTGCTTTCAGTATGCCAAACTGTATGCAATCAGTTATGATGTCTTTGGACGACCCATGTAAAGCATAAGGTGTGCGTGAACAGCATGGTAGCACGGTGCATAACCATATCGGCGGACTCTCTGCGGAAATCGCTATTTCGGCAGGTTCTCTGCGTTCGCACCGGTCATTCTCTACCATAATACAAACACACGATGGACAGATAGCAGAAAAAGGGATCAATGGTCACTTTTAACAGTTGAGTTGCTCAATATTAAGTAGTGTACGGAATATTAGAATATATTTACTATGTATATGTGTGTGGACTTCTAAATTATCAGCGACTGCGCTCTGAAACTCGGACAAATAGTTTCGTGATGTACTAACATGGAACACAACCTCGGTACTTTCTTCAGGCTTCAGCGAGTTATTGCTTTGATTACGTCCATAATATGAACATCGTACGTATTCTTTAGGTATATTTTTATCGACAATATGAGCTAAGATAGGTAAGGACCCATGAAATTATCCCTTTTCCGTAAACAAGAGAACATGGCTTGCAGAGAGCCTGTCTGTGGCAAATGCAGAAAGGCTGCCTGTGCTTCAAAAAGTGATGTGACCTCCCGTGCATCAACAAAACCGAAAGTATTGGCTTATCAAGAAATTTACATAAATATCGGCAATTTATCGGTATCTCCTGCTGTTCATATTATGGACGTAATCAAAGCAATAACTCGCTAAAGCCTGTAGAAAGTACCGAGGTCGTATTCCAGGTTGGTGCATTACTAAACTGTTTGTCCGAGTTTCAGAGCACAGTCGCTGATAATTGAAAAGTTTACACGCATATACATAGTAAATATATTCTAATATTCCGTGCACTACTCAATATTGAGCAACTCACCTGTTAAAAGTGACCATTGATCCCTTTTTCTGCCCTCTGTCCATCGTGTGTTTGTGTTTATGGTAGAGAATGACCGGTGCGAACGCAGAGCCCGACGATATGGTTATGCACCGTGGGTAAACGGTCCTAAGACAACTCCACAGCTGACTGTTGAAGCGACGGTAAACTCATATAGTCAAAACGAAATCCTCCTGATACAATTAACAGTAATAGTTAACCAAATCAGTGTGACGACAGACACAGGGTGATCATAGTCTCGTGAAGTACGTTGTACGTTGGTGGGTAAATATTTAAAGAGAAAAAGAACGCTGGGTAGCAAAACAATGTAATATATATATACTACTCAAAATTTGCTAAGGATTGCATATCAGAAACAAATCATTGAAATAAACAAATAGGTTTTCTCTTTGTGAACAATAGTAAATTTTGAGTAGTTTATCAACCTCAGAAGCCAGTTAAAGATTGCATGATCGGGTTATAAACAAGAACTGTCAGGGAGACAGCGCGCTCGACTGTTCTCGTGCTTTATAGTATTAAAAAAGACCATGCTGAATCTTTTAAGGGCCATATATCTGTCAAAATACATGATAGTGTCTGCTCTTTTCTACTCATAGCATTTTTGTTGCTGAACAAGTATACAAAGTATCAAAGCAATAACAAGACTTTGAAACATTTATGGGTGTATTTTTATATGGAATGCTGCAGTTGAACTTGGCCTGGGTGAATTATAAAGAGATCTCCCTGCAGATTTTTTCCCTTAGTAAATGCATTGGTGTGAACAGCTGATCTTGATAGTTATTAGGGCTGCCATGATTATCAGGCTAATTTACATGGTTATCATTTTACACTCCCTAAAAAACTCCAAATTTTCAAAGTCATAATTCACTACTGCAGGGGAATGTCAATTTGATAACAAGTGTTATATAACATACTGTTAACTAGAAAAAAATCACCCCGTCACATAATAATGACCCTAAGACATGTGTCACAGTGTGAAGTTTCAAGTGAATACATTTAACATTAGTGGAGATTGAATTTGCACTCAAACTTTCTAAGGTCACAATGGGGAATAATTCCGTTAAAATCAATGCTAGAGTTATGGGTCTTGGTAAGTGGTGTACAATTATGACCCTGAAGAGAAGTAAGAAGTTTAAATACCTGGATGATTATGGAAATTTTTTGCTCGCATAACCTTAACAAGGAATTTTTAAGTTCACAAAGGGAAATAATTCAGTAAAAATCCATGCTAGAGCTATGGGTCTTAGTTAAGTAGTGTACAATTATGACCCTGAATATATTTGTAAAGTTTCAAGTGAACACCTTAATGGATATGGAGATAAAAAATAAAATAAAAACTTGCACGCAAATCCTTAACCTTGAGTGTTACGCCGCCGCTGATGCCAGGGTGACAAGGATAGCTCTCACTATTCTTCGAATAGTCAAGCTAAATATGACCAACTCCACCTATTTTAATGTGATAATTCTTAAAGCAATGCTTACGTTTCTTGTTTTTTAGCCGAATTCTAATACAAATACACTTTCTCCAAACCAACTTAAAAGTTTACTTTTGTTTATTTTTCAATATAGCCTTTAACAATATGCTAATGACCAATCCAAGCACACAAAATGTCCCTTCTTGTGTTAAATATCACGGGTAGGAAATCTCTTATCCAGATTTACTTAGCACAAAGTAATATTTAAATACTTTTAATCGGATATGTTGTCGTTAAAGAAACATTTATACATCATACTGTAAAATAATTTATTTTCGTTGACATTAAATTTCGTGGAATCTGTGATTTAATCAATTTCGTTGGTACATATATTCGTGGAACCATGTTCTAGAAAACATGAGGTCAACAAATATAAGTTTTCGTGGGGATAAATGGTGGATAAAGTCAGCCACGAAATCAACAAAATTAAATCCCCATGAAAATTAATGATTCTACAGTATACTAATCATCTCAATAGATCCTGGATTGGACCAGTACTTTACACCTGGAAGGACCATGAAAAATCACTGCCCCAAAGTTAGTAATTCAAGAATTACTTTTCAAAACAAGAATATAGTGCAATGTGGAGCTACCCATTAAGCAAAGTAGAATCTGATAATGCTTAATAGAAAATATATGCAATGTATCTCTCCCAGAAGTGATAAACAAATATTTTCATGACTGAAACGAGATATATTCCTTATCCTCTCAAAAAACAACATTTTCTTCTATACTTCATGCTAATTGACGAAAGAATGGAACTATATTGTGTATATGATCTCGTTCACACTGAGGATTCATCTATATACAAACTATCTCCCTTTATGTGCAGACCTATATCACTCATAAGGATTTTTTTATGTTGTGTTTAACATCCCACCAAAGTTTTTCAGTCATTTGGAGACTGTCTACCGTAGACAGATATAATGCTGCCACACTGCAGTATCACAGTAGACTGATGTCATGATAGCACACCCAATAACATTATCCTGACACCAGGCCAACCAGTCCTGGAACTACCCTTAAATGCGGAGCATCAAAAGCAAGGGAGCTAAACAAGTACCATTTTTTTTACTTTAGTATGTCATGGCCGTGGATTGAGCCCCCAACCTCCCAATTCCAGGGTAGATGCACTAACCCCTCAGTCACCAGTAGAACACAGTATTTTACCAGTAAGCATAAAAAGAAGTCATTCATTTATCTTGTGACAAATTTATCCTTTCCGTTTTTTTAACATTTAAATTTAAACTAACTTGTCCTTTGTGAAGCTCCGGTCAAATCCAGGGCAATCACACTTGAAGGTATGACCAATTTATATAACAGCAACCATTTGCATAAAATATTGTTTGGCTTCTATTTTAGTCATGGTTAAAATTTTAACCAGGCATTTTTTAAACCAATTTTAACCAAAGTTTATACAGTTGGCTGCTGGTCTGGTATTGGGCCTATGTATTAACAGTACAATGTGTTTGTAGCCCAGTGGGCATGGTCTCCAAATAACTGAAATACAATCTGCTGTATAGCCATGCTGACAAACATAATAAAACAAAAAACAAGGTTTCAGAAAAATTCTATTACATGAACAGTTTAACAAAGAATGACAACATGATCTGAAGATGGTGGTTTCCTCAAAACAAGGCTCCACAATGCTGTACAAATGATTCATCCTCCCCTGGGTGAGGAGGAGGGCGTCACCGACAACAGGTGTCTCCGCTTACAACACAGCCGAGTCCACCAATCACTAGTGTCTTAACAGTCTGTGATACCAACATGTCTGGTCAAATGACTCCCCCATCGTCCAGGAAATTCCAATGTTTACATCCACGAATTGGGCCTCATGATTTTGTCTCCATAGCTTCCTTTGTTTCCTCCTAAACACACAAAACATTTAATGATCAAAATAATCGAGCACAAATTTAAATCTATTCATTATATTTGATCAAATGTTATCAAGTTTATAATTAGTTGAATTTCAAAATTATTTACTATAGAAAAAACAATATAAAAATCATAATTAAATGTAAATATCTGGGTTATATGTCACATTCAATGTCTTAAAGAATACTGCATAAACAAAGTTGTTGAAAAATATAAAGCAAGACATGTAATTTGGAATATTTAATCCATCCATCCAACCTTGTTTTGTTTGTTTATTAAGTTCAACATCCCATCAACAGTATCTCAGTCATATCAAGTTGTCTACTTGAGAAAACAAAGTATATAGAAGATGCAGTATCGTGACGTGACATACCACAACCAGTCATATTATCATGACTCCCAGTCAACCAGTCTTAGAACTAATTTAATATGCTGAGTGCCAAGCAAGGGAGCTACAGTATACTACCTGTATGATTTTTTTTAATCCTGCAATTGGTTTAATTGGTCATTCACAATACCTTTCAACAAGGCAGGGCACAACCAGCCTTACATGGACCTTTTTCTAGTTTTGTGGATATAATGAATACACATTGAATGTGAATATTTTATCAATTTTTTATGGAATCTGTTTTGCTGGTCACAATACAGTGAAATAGCATTAGCAAAAAAAGAAACAAGAGGCCCATGAGGCCCTAAATCGCTCACCTGAGATAAATAGTTTGACCCAAGGAACATCTGTACCAATTTATTTTAAAATCTGGCCAGTAGTTTTGAAGAAGATGATTTTTAAAGTTTTAATTTTTTTTTCTTTTTGTTGCCATGGCAACCAGAGTTCTACATGGATCAAGTTTATTTTAGCAACTTTTGTGAAGGTTGACCCAAGGATCCATACATGCCATATTTTCAGTATGTCTCCCAGGGAGGTTTTGAAATTTTCACAGGGAGATTTGGGGTCCAGCCAGGGAGATTTTACGACATATATCAAAGAGCCGTTGTTAATGAAAAAATAAAATAAAGAAAAATACACATTTGATTACCCTTCATTAAATTCATTAACAGTTTATATTATATACTGTGTATTGCATTAATGAAAATACCTTTAAAAATTATATCTAAAAAAATCTAAAAATTTATTAATAGATATCTTTTTCAAATAGAAACTTAACTTTCCACAAGCACCGTTTCACATTAAATGCAACACTACCTTGTAACAGATCAGAGATCATGCCATTTACATCAAACACATTTAAATTGATACAGTATCTTTGATTTATGGAATGATTTCTGATCATATGGTTTTAATTAATGGGGATGAATAAAGATAAAGAGTCAGATCATATTTAATAATATTTTCACCTTCTGTCTGTGTTTTTTTTTTTTTTTCTAAATTAAATTGCTTTTAGCCAAAATATTATTTAGCTGAAAATATTTATCGTGTACGGTATGGTGATATGAAGTGGTTATCCAACTCTTCCGATCAGCACATCTCATTATAGTAAATTATTCAGCAGACGATATCCGTTGTTAATCAAATCAGCGTCGGTGCGAAAATTGCACTTCATTTGCTATTTACCGCTAGCTGAGGTGTACTTTATATGATGTGTCCATATGACGAGTTTTGTTAAGATTTAAATAATTGGTAAACAGCTGATCTAATTATCATTTATTGTTTACACTTCCGGTAAATAAGGATTAGCTATTCTCCGGGACCTTTTTATCCCTGGTAAGATATACTAAAGCAATCATTTACGTCTTTATTACGATGTACCAAATGCATTCTAACCTTACTCATTCTAGCTTTAGTATTGCCTTGATAGCTGCTAATGACCCGACGATAATTGTTTCAACTGATAGACTGGCGAATCTGCTACCTGTCTGAATCACGCAATTTGATTGGATAAGGACAATCACACATTGCCTGTGGCTGTGTACAGCACACTGGTCAGAATTGATACTAACATATGTTCTTACGTAAGCTTCCTGATGCTGTATCATAGTTTGGTAATAGAATGGATTATACTGAGTTCAAAGGGAAACCTGTTTGATTTAAGTCAGACCGGGAGATTTTCACCTCCCGGCGGGAGATCGGGAGACAAGTCGAAATCCCGGGAGATTTAATCTTCCGCCGGGAGATATGGCATGTATGAGGATCATCCCTGCCAAGTTTAATCAAATTCTGTCCAGTGGTTTCAGAGGAGATGTTGTTTAAAGGTTTCTCCATATACATATAAGGCAAATAAGCCCCGCCCCTGGCGGCCATGTTTTTTTACGGATCGGAATAATTTTAGCAACTTTGGTAGAGGTTGACCCAAGGAACATCTGTACCAAATTATTTTGAAATCTGGCCAGTAGTTTTGAAGGAGATGATTTTTAAAGTTTTCAAATTTATTTTTCTTTTTGTAGCCATGGCAACCAGAGTTCTTCATGGATCAACTTTATTTTAGCAACTTTTGTAGAGCCTCACCCAAGGAACATTCCTGCCAAGTTTCATTAAATTCTGTCCAGCGGTTTCAGAGGAGATGTCGTTTAAAGCAAATTGTTGACGACGCACGACACACGACGACGGACTAAGGGTGATCACAAAAGCTCACCTTGAGCACGTTGTGCTCAGGTGAGCTAAAAAAACCAAGCAATGCTTGTCAGAAAATCTCCATTCCATATCAAAACTAGTCAGAAAATCTCCATTCCATATCAACACTAGTCAGAAAATCCCCATTCCATATCAAAACTAGTTAGAAAATCTCCATTCCATATCAACACTAGTCAGAAAATCTTCATTCCATATCAACACTAGTTAGAAAATCTCTATTCCATATCAACACTAGTTAGAAAATCTCTATTCCATATCAACTCTAGTTAGAAAATCTCCATTCCATATCAACACTAGTTAGAAAATCTCTATTCCATATCAACTCTAGTTAGAAAATCTCTATTCCATATCAACTCTAGTTAGAAAATCTCTATTCCATATCAACTCTAGTTAGAAAATCTCCATTCCATATCAACACTAGTTAGAAAATCTCTATTCCATATCAACTCTAGTTAGAAAATCTCCATTCCATATCAAAACTAGTTAGAAAATCTCTGTTCCATATCAACACTAGTCAGAAAATCTCCATTCCATATCAAAACTAGTTAGAAAATCTCTATTCCATATCAAAACCAGTTGGAAAATCTCCATTCCATATCAACACCAGTCAGAAAATCTCCATTCCATATCAACACCAGTCAAACTAGAACTGTGTCCAAAGGACACGGATGCCCCCACTGTGCAGATGTGCTCGTAAACAAGAGCAGCTTCATTTAATGTCTACAAAATTCTGTTCTTATTATAGCGTTTCAGTTGAAATTTCCTCAATTATGTATTAATGATAAAAAAGTTACCTAACTCTTGAGGCATCATATTTGGTTTCTTTACAGATGGAATACAATATTAGTGTCTGAATAAAACAAAACTTTGAAACACATGTCTGGTCTCCTAAAACTGCAGGAACACAATGCTGTGATCAGAGAAATATGTTGGGTATACAGTTACTTTTGGCTGTGGCAACTCATCTTTTACATAGACAAGATCAATAATAGATCCACTTAAGTGTGTTGGTAATGTCACACACTGGCGATAATTAAGCAGAGATTCAGATAGTCTTCTGTACCAAACTGAATCAATTTAATTATTTATATGATATATAGTGAACAAATCAACAAAGGGCCATAATTCTGTTAAATTTGGTCGCCGCAAAAAATTACTTCCTTTACTTCCATCTACACATTAAGGTTATTCATCACTGGAAGTTTAAGCAAAATCTGCCATCTGGTTTAAGAGGAGTTGCTTTCACAAAATTTCTATATGGTATATAGTGAAAAAATCAACAAAGGGCCATAATTCTGTTAAATTTGGTCGCCACGAAAAATTCCTTCCTTTACTTCCATCTACACATTAAGGTTGTTCATCCCTGGAAGTTTAAGCAAAATCTGCCATCCGGTTGAAGAGGAGTTGCGTTCACAAAATTTCTATATGGTATATAGTGAAAAAATCAACAAAGGGCCATATTTCTGTTAAATTTGGTCGCCGCGAAAAATTCCTTCCTTTACTTCCATCTACACATTAAGGTTGTTCATCCCTGGAAGTTTAAGCAAAATCTGCCATCCGGTTGAAGAGGAGTTGCGTTCACAAAATTTCTATATGGTATATAGTGAACAAATCAACAAAGGGCCATAATTCTGTTAAATTTGGTCGCCGCGAAAATTCCTTTCTTTACTACCATCTACACATTAAGGTTGTTCATCCCTGGAAGTTTAAGCAAAATCTGCCATCCGGTTGAAGAGGAGTTGCGTTCACAAAATTTCTATATGGTATATAGTGAACAAATCAACAAAGGGCCATAATTCTGTTAAATTTGGTCGCCGCGAAAATTCCTTTCTTTACTACCATCTACACATTAAGGTTGTTCATCCCTGGAAGTTTAAGCAAAATCTGCCATCCGGTTTAAGAGGAGTTGCGTTCACAAGATTTCGGGACGTACGGACGGACTGACGGACTGATGGACTGACGGACTGACGGACTGACGGACTGACGGACGGACGGACGGACAAGTGCAACGCTATATGCACCCCACTTTGTGGGGGCATAAAAATCCCCATTCCATATCAACACTAGTTAGACAAGAGCCATGTTGACATGGCCATCCCCCGCCGAACGCTTGCTCTTTAGCAGATGTGTTGGAGAGTAGAGTATTTCAATTTTTAAAGAAAATTTTTGGTAATGAAGACTGATCTTTAAAGTGATTATAGATAAGAAACCCATGTGAAGACCTACTAATTCCTCTATTTTGAGGTCTACAGGTAAAATGTGATAAAATTAAGCCTGAGAAATAACAAAGGGTAATAACCAAAACATTATGAAAGGTAGACCTTTTTTTGCCCGGACAAAAATAATGAAAAATAACAAAGGGCAATAACTCAAAAATTATGAAAGGTAGAGTTATCATTCTTGCGCAATGCACTCCTCCTCAATGAGATCTATCCACCTATGAAGTTCCAAGTTGATACCTCAAATTCTTTTAAACTTATGCTCCGGACAAAAATTATGTCTAAAAAATAATAAAGGGCAATAACTCAAAAATTATGAAAGGTAGAGTTATCATTCTTGTGCACTGCACTCCTCCCCAATAAGATTTATCCACCTATGAAGTTCCAAGTTGATACCTCAAATTATTTTAAACTTATGCTCCGGACAAAAATTAAGTCTGAAAAATAACAAAGGGCAATAACTCAAATTATGAAAGGTAGAGTTATCATTCTTGTGCAGTGCGCTCCTCCTCAATGAGATCTATTCACCTATGAAGTATCAAGTTGATACCTAAAATACTTTTTGAGTTATGCTCCGGACAAAAATGTCGACAGACGGAGACTATTACCATATCCCCCGCCGACTTTTGACGGGGAAAAAAATCACCATTCCAAATCAACACTAGTCAGAAAATCTCCATTCCATATCAACACTAGTTAGAAAATCTCTATTCCATATCAACACTAGTTAGAAAATCTCTATTCCATATCAACACTAGTCAGAAAATCCCTATTCCATATCAACACTAGTTAGAAAATTTCTATTCCATATCAACACTAGTTAGAAAATCTCTATTCCATATCAACACTAGTTAGAAAATCTCTATTCCATATCAACACTAGTCAGAAAATCCCTATTCCATATCAACACTAGTTAGAAAATTTCTATTCCATATCAACACTAGTTAGAAAATTTCTATTCCATATCAACACTAGTTAGAAAATTTCTATTCCATATCAACACTAGTCAGAAAATCTCTATTCCATATCAACACTAGTTAGAAAATCTCTATTCCATATCAACACTAGTTAGAAAATCTCTATTCCATATCAACACTAGTTAGAAAATTTCTATTCCATATCAACACTAGTTAGAAAATCTCTATTCCATATCAACACTAGTAAGAAAATCTCTATTCCATATCAACACTAGTTAGAAAATTTCTATTCCATATCAACACTAGTTAGAAAATCTCTATTCCATATCAACACTAGTTAGAAAATCTCTATTCCATATCAACACTAGTTAGAAAATCTCTATTCCATATCAACACTAGTCAGAAAATCTCTATTCCATATCAACACTAGTCAGAAAATCTCTATTCCATATCAACACTAGTCAGAAAATTTCTATTCCATATCAACACTAGTCAGAAAATTTCTATTCCATATCAACACTAGTTAGAAAATCTCTATTCCATATCAACACTAGTTAGAAAATCTCTATTCCATATCAACACTAGTTAGAAAATCTCTATTCCATATCAACACTAGTCAGAAAATCTCTATTCCATATCAACACTAGTTAGAAAATCTCTATTCCATATCAACACTAGTTAGAAAATTTCTATTCCATATCAACACTAGTTAGAAAATCTCTATTCCATATCAACACTAGTTAGAAAATCTCTATTCCATATCAACACTAGTCAGAAAATTTCTATTCCATATCAACACTAGTCAGAAAATCTCTATTCCATATCAACACTAGTCAGAAAATCTCTATTCCATATCAACACTAGTTAGAAAATCTCTATTCCATATCAACACTAGTCAGAAAATTTCTATTCCATATCAACACTAGTCAGAAAATTTCTATTCCATATCAACACTAGTTAGAAAATCTCTATTCCATATCAACACTAGTTAGAAAATCTCTATTCCATATCAACACTAGTTAGAAAATCTCTATTCCATATCAACACTAGTTAGAAAATTTCTATTCCATATCAACACTAGTTAGAAAATCTCTATTCCATATCAACTCTAGTTAGAAAATTTCTATTCCATATCAACACTAGTTAGAAAATTTCTATTCCATATCAACACTAGTTAGAAAATCCCTATTCCATATCAACACTAGTTAGAAAATCTCTATTCCATATCAACACTAGTTAGAAAATTTCTATTCCATATCAACACTAGTCAGAAAATTTCTATTCCATATCAACACTAGTTAGAAAATCTCTATTCCATATCAACACTAGTTAGAAAATCTCCATTCCATATCAACACTAGTAAGAAAATCTCTATTTTTTTTTTTGAATGTTTGCTTAAAGAGTTAAGATCTATATTTTTATTTCTTAGTGATACATTTAAGCCAAGCTTATGCAGAGTTTGCTTCATCTAGTTATCCAATTATCATCATACTAAAATATTTCAATCTTCTGTGTCACCACACAGACCAATCTCATTAAAATCAGATTCAGTATGCTGACTGGATCTGACCACATCGTATAGAGGATCGTCTCAGTTTGACCTTTGTATAAGCCAATCAAATCGGCGGCTACAGAATCACTTGGTATATCAGGGGGGAGTAACCGTTTCAATCTCACAATAGGGTTGAAAGATGTTTAAGTGGCTGGGTAGCTCATTCGGTGGAGCATTCACCCTGTAAGCAAAAGGCCGCAGGTTCAAGTCCCGGTCAAGCTGCACATTTTTCTCACCCTGTGACAAATGTTTTACCAAAGTCAGTCAGAAACACGCTATTTAATTGATTTAAAATCAAGCACTTGTTTATGCATATAATTTCCTTAAAAGGTCAATCTGACGTGATCCCTAATACGATAGCAGATCCTAATCGCGGATAGTAGAGGAGTACAAATTAGGATATGATTTTAATGAGAATGCCACACAAACACTACATTGTATGCCAATGAACAGCTTATAGATATGTATACATATTTCCTTGGCAACTAAAAGGTATTGCTTAGCTGTGATCAGTATATTTCCTCCTCAGCCTGTTCTTGTTGGCTGCTCTGGTTCTATATTGGTTGTAAGTGACATTTATCGGACAAGCATGTGGTAAGATGCTTATCAACATGTTTCAAGTCAACTACAGTTACAATACCGTACATACACTGAAGGCCCTTATTCCTGGCTGGATTACTAACCTTGGCTGCCACTCCATTTTCTTTGGCATCACCTTCCCCATTTTCCTGCTTGGCTTTCTTGGCATCTGCCTGCTCAGAATCTTCAGATTTCCTCTGTTTAATGAAAATGTACAGCAACATGAATTTCTTGATTCAAGGATATTTTACAATTTTATCCACATACAAGAGCTGTCAGAGGACAGCACGCTCGACTATTAAAAATGCTTGTTGATAAATCAATTGAATACTATTTCAATTCTTGCCCTTCACATACTCTGTATATAATAATAGTCAAAAATGATATACTTTGATAGTCTGATATCCCTTAATATTTTTATGAAGTCTAAAATCAATCCCATGTCTAGTTACTGAGACAAAAGCATAATAACACTGTGCATGCAAAACTTTAACCAAGGAATTCAAGTTAGAAAAGGGCAATAATTTGTATAAAATTCAGTCCAAAAGTTATCCTCCTTGGTTTTCTGATGCCCCTGAATACACTTCTTAACTTTCTAGTCAATTCCATAAACAATTTCTGAGATATAAGCATGAAGGTACCTTGCACGCAAAACTTTAACCAAAATTTCTAAGTTACAAAAAGACCATAACTTTTAACATATTTCATCAAGAGTTATCTACCATGAAAGTATGATACCCCTAAACATATTTAAGATATTTCGAATCAATCGCATGCCTGGATAATGAGATAAAAGCATGAGAGTATCTTGTATGCAAAATTTCTAAGTTAAAAAGGGGTCATAATTTGTAATATATTCCATCAAGAGTTATCTACCAAGAAAGTATGATTCCCCTAAACATATTTAAGATGTTTCAAATCAATCGCATGATTGGATACTGAGATAAAAGCATGAGAGTATCTTGCATGCAAAACTTTAACCAAAATTTCTAAGTTAAAAAGGAGCCATACTTTGTAATATATTCCATCAAGAGTTATCTAAATTGGTTGTCTGATGCCCCTGAACATATTTATTAACTTTCAAGTCAATACCATTAATGGTTATTGAGATATAAGGTTGATAGTAGCTTGCATGCAAAACTTTAACCAAAAGCTGCAATGCCTAACGCCGACACCGACACCAGGGCGACTACAATAGCTCTCATATTCTTCGAAAAATTATTCAGATTCAAAACAAACTTAATAGTAATGAAAATTGTTACTCCAGAACATAATATCAGGGTTCCCACAAAATTTAAAAATCAAAATTCCCCGACTTTTCCTTGACCAAACTCAAAATTCCCTGACCAAATTAAGCGCAAATCCAGCGGCAAATACAAATCTTCCAAAACTAAGTTATTTGTAGATAATTTTTCATTTTCAAACATGAAATAATGGTGTGCCAGTTGGATGCTATTGGGAACTTATTTAATATCATGGTAATCTTACAATCCAAACTGACGAAACAAGAGGACCAAGATGGCCCTTGGTCGCTCACCTGAGAAAGATGATTGCTTAAGAAATAAAGATGCTAGAGTGTAAAAGTGAAATATGGCTTTTTTTATGGTGAAAAGGGCATAACTCCTAAACTTACTAGTCAATATCAGTTATAATTGAACCCGATTGCGAGATTATGGGCATAAACATTGTCTTAAGTTTAAACAAGAGGGCCAAGATGGCCCTGTGTCGCTCACCTGAGTAAGATGGCTGTGTTAGGCAAAATGACAAAAAATCTAGCATCTAAAAGTGTTTTTCTAACATTTGACTAAGTGACCTAGTTTTTGACCCCATGTGACCCAATTTCGAACTCATCTGAGATATCATGTAGACAAACATCCTGATCAAATTCTATGAAGATTGAGCCATAACTGTGGCCTGTAGAGTGTTCACAAGGTTTTTCTCAGATTTGACCTAGTGACCTAGTTTTTGACCCCACATGACCCAATTTCTAACTCATCTGAGATATCATGTCGACAAACATCCTGACCAAGTTTATGAAGTTTGGGCCATAACTGTGGCCTGTAGAGTGTTAAGGTTTTTCTAGATTGACCTGGTGACCTAGTTTTTGACCCCACATGACCCAATTCAACTCATCCGAGACATCATGTGACAAACATCCTGACCTGTTTCATGAAGATTGGGCCAAAACTGTGGCCTCTAGAGTGTTTACAAGGTTTTTCTAAGATTTGACCTGGTGACCTAGTTTTTGACCCCACATGACCCAATTTCGAACTCATCTGAGATATCATGTAGACAAACATCCTGATTAAGTTTCATGAAGATTGGGCCAAATTTGTGGCCTCTAGAGTGTTCACAAGGTTTTTCTAAGATTTGACCTCGTGACCTAGTTTTTGACCCCACATGACCCAATTTCGAACTCATCCGAGATATCATGTAGACAAATATCCTGACCAAATTTTATGAAGATTGGGCTAAAACTGTGGCCTCTAGAGTGTTCACAAGGTTTTTCAAGGATTTGACCTAGTGACCTAGTTTTTGACCCCACATGACCCAATTTCGAACTCATCCGAGATATCATGTAGACAAACATCCTGATTAAGTTTCATGAAGATTGGGCCAAATTTGTGGCCTCTAGAGTGTTCACAAGGTTTTTCTAAGATTTGACCTAGTGACCTAGTTTTTGACCCCACATGACCCAATTTCGAACTCATCCGAGATATCATGTAGACAAACATCCTGACCAAGTTTCATCAAGATTGGGCCAAAACTGTGGCCTCTAGAGTGTTCACAAGCAATTGTTGACGACGGACGACGGACAAAAGGCGATCACAAAAGCTCACCCGAGCACAAGTGCTCAGGTGAGCTAAAAAGATTGTTAAAAAAATGAAGTTGGTAGAGAATAAACAATTGAACTCAATCGAGACATTATGGTAATTAACAATGTCATAAAGTTTGAAGGTGATTGCTCAAAAGATGAAGATGCTAGAGTGTAAACAAAGTGAAATATGGCATTTTTTGAATATTAAAAGGGGCACAACTCCTGACCTAATAGACGGATCTCAGCCATAATCAAACTCAATCAAGACATGGTCATAAACATTGTCCTAAAGTTTGAAGATGATTGCTTAAAAGATGAAGATGCTAGAGTGTAAACAAAGTGAAATCTGGCATTTTTTGTATTAAAAGGGGCATAACTCCTGACCTAAATGGCCCATCTCAGCCACAATTGAACTAATCGAGACATTATGATAATTAACAATGTCAAAGTTTGAAGATGATTGCCTAAAAAAGGAAGATGCTAGAGTGTAAACAAAGTGAAATATGGCATTTTCTGAATATTAAAAGGGGCATAACTCCTGACCTAATTGACGGATCTCAGCCATAATCAAACTCAATCAAGACATTATGGTCATAAACATTGTCCTAAAGTTTGAAGATGATTGCTTAAAAGATGAAGATGCTAGAGTGTAAACAAAGTGAAATATGGCATTTTTTTTATATCAAACGGGGCTGAACTCCTGACCTAATCGACTGATCTGAGCCATAATCAAACTCAATCGAGACATTATGGTAATAAGCATTGCCATAAAGTTTGAAGATGATTGCTCAAAAGATGAAGATGCTAGAGTGTAAACAAAGTGAAATATGGCATTTTTTTTATATTAAAAGGGGCATAACTCCTGACCTAATTGACGGATCTCAGCCATAATCAAACTCAATCGAGACATTATGGTCATAAGCATTGCAATAAAGTTTGAAGATGATTGCTTAAAAGATGAAGATGCTAGAGTGTAAACAAAGTGAAATCTGGCATTTTTTTTTATATTAAAAGAGGCTTAACTCCTGACCTAATTGACTGATCTCAGCCATAATCGAACTCAATCAAGACATTATGGTCATAACATTGTCCTAAAGTTTGATTGCTTAAGAAATAAAGGTGATAGAGTGTAAACACTAAAAATTGGTGACGCCGCACGACGGACACTCACAGGATCACAATAGCTCACCCTGAGCTTTGCTCAGGTGAGCTAAAAAAAGCCAAATGAAAGAAAATGCCTTAGCCTTTCCTTATTATAATCCTCCTGCTGTTTGGTCTACATTCCTTGATTGTAAAATTCCCTGACTTTTCCCCTCGACTTTTTCTGAATTTCCAAATTTCCCTGATCAATTTTATATTTCCCTGACTTTTCTCTGACCTTGAAAATAAATCATTTTTCCCTGACCGTGGGAACCCTGAATATTAAGTGGACAGTAACCACTAAATTTTGGTATATACATATAAACCAAATATGAATTTATTATCCAAAAGATACTGATTAAAAACCAAAAATCAACTGACAAACAGATGGACAGGGGTAACTCTAAATGTCCCATCACCATTCTTTGAATGATGCCACATAATAACAGGTCTTAAGAAGCTTCCATCATCATTTTTAACTTAACCATCATAGCTATTCTGGTGGAAAAAAAAACTTGCATTATAGATGGTGACAGAACTTTCATTCAGATGCAATATATGCTCAGTCTAATTACAACAAAAAACAATCAAGTACAAATACAACTGAGTGGCTATTTTACTTGATGCAAACATTAACCGACTCTTTATCAAGCAAGACTTAATGTTGTCAATGCTTATGAATCCTAGAGCTTATTTTAGACCCTCATCTCTATAGCAACCTACCTTCCGTTTGATAAGATGGCTGATGTCTGTAGCCACTTTCTCATCTCCCTTCTCTGTGGGGGCAAGGGTCTCCTCGCTGGTGGTTGATGCTGCTGGTTCTGGAGCAGAACACGAGGCCAAACCCCCCTGAAACACACGACACACTGGCTGTACATGCCTGTCTGTGGCTAGAGGTAACCTACAGCTATTACTAAAGGTGGGGTTAACCCTCACTACAGTGCAATACAAACAATATTAAAAGATATTGAACTTATTGTAATGTGGAATGTATCCAGACATTACAACATGATATTCCTAAATAACTCTCCCAACACTTTGCACTTTTACACTTTGTAAAGTATGAACAAGCTTCTCTTTGTAAAGTATGGGTATAACAAGTTTTTCAGCTTTCAAGGGCCTTCCTCCATTGGTATAACAGTAAATTATTGAATACAATATGCATGAAAATCTCTGTGTCAGTTGTAGACTAAACATGACTCGGTCACAAATCTTCCTCATTACCTCAAACATATGTGATGATGTCATTGTTGTATTCTCCGTAAATTTATATTATATATACAATTAAAAGTAACTAGAACTGCCATTGTCATGGCGAAAATCCTCCCCCCCCCCCCTCCATGTCGCTTTGTCACAGGAATTTTTTAAATGATGCAAATGGGGGTTACAGTTCTTTGGCACTGCACTTCTCTTCAATGAGATCTATCCACATATGAAGTTTCATATTGAAATCTTTTATCCTTTTTGAATTACGGTCCGGACAAAAATTAAGTATACAATTTTACAAAAGGCAACAGTTCCAAAATTATGCAACAGAAAGTTATGGTTCTTGGTCACTGCACTCCCCCTCAATAAGATCTGTCCCCTATGAAGTTTCATCTTAATACCTTTTATACTTTTTGAGTTATTGCCCGGACAAAAAATTAAGTATGAAAATTTACAAAGGGCAATAACTCCAAAATTATGCAACAGAGACTTATAGTTCTTGGGCACTGCACGTCCCCTCAATAAGATCTATCCACATATGAAGTTTCATCTTGAAAGCTTTTATACTTTTTGATTAACAGCCAAAACAAAAATTAAGTATGAAAATTTACAAAGGGCAATAACTCCAAAATTAAGACAGAAAGTTATGGTTCATGGTCACTGCACGCCCCCTCAATGAGATCTATCCACATATGAAGTTTCATCTTGATAGCTTTTATACTTTTTGATTAACAGCCAAAACAAAAATTAAGTATGAAAATTTACAAAGGGCAATAACTCAAAATTAGCAAAAGTTATGGTTCTTGGTCACTGCACACCCCCTCAATGAGATCTATCCACATATGAAGTTTCATCTTGAAAGCTTTTATACTTTTTGATTAACAGCCAAAACAAAAATTAAGTATGAAAATTTACAAAGGGCAATAACTCCAAAATTAAGACAGAAAGTTATGGTTCATGGTCACTGCACCCCCCTCAATGAGATCTATCCACATATGAAGTTTCATCTTGAAACTTTATACTTTTTGATAACGGCCCACAAAAATTAGTATGAAAATTAACGAAGGACAATAACTCTAAAATTACGCGACATAGAGTTATGGTTCTTGGTCACTGCACGTCCCCTCAATAAGATCTATCCACATATGAAGTTTCATCTTGAAAGCTTTTATACTTTTTGATTAACAGCCAAAACAAAAATTAAGTATGAAAATTTACAAAGGGCAATAACTCCAAAATTAATACAGAAAGTTATGGTTCATGGTCACTGCACGCCCCCTCAATGAGATCTATCCACATATGAAGTTTCATCTTGATATCTTCTATACTTTTTGAGTAACGGCCCGGACAAAAATTAGTATGAAAATTAACGAAGGACAATAACTCTAAAATTACGCGACATAGAGTTATGGTTCTTGGTCACTGCACACCCCCTCAATGAGATCTATCCACTTATGAAGTTTCATCTTGATGCCTTTTATACTTTTTGAGTTACGGCCAGGACAAAAATTAACTATGAAAATTAACATAGGACAATAACTCCAAAATCAAGACAGAAAGTTATGGTTCTTTGGCACTGCACTCCCCCTCAATGAGATCTATCCACATATGAAGTTTCATCTTGATGCCTTTTATACTTTTTGAGTTACGGCCCGGACAAAGAAACCGACAGACGGACGGCCGGATGGACGTTCTCACGGAAGTGACGTTGTGGGATTTTTCCTTTGATCTTTGGCCCTTTTGCACCCCACAAGCAACAAATTAGCCCACAGTGCCAAATGTACTCAAAAAAAACCATAAAACTAACCCTTACCCAATTTCCTTAGCCCGGAGCGTCACTTGAGGGAGGACTGCCAGACAGCCGGACGGACGGCCAGACAGACAAGCTGAATCCAGTATACCCCCCTTACAACTTTGTTGTGCGGGGGTTTAACTAATCACTTTGCATGAAATGCTTATCAGGGTATTATTCCAGTGCAAAATACTATGAACAAAATCTGAGGTGATACAAAGGTTGCAGCAAATAAACAAATCACTATATAACAAACAAATGATTCCATGCCCAAACAGAATCATTCCTAAACAAAACCCAGGGGTTGAATTTTTTTTCTACAAGCTACTTGTCCAGCAGGGTTAGTGCATTGAAAATGTAACTTGCCCTTAGTACCTACTCCCCCTCAAAATTGATAATGTATGACTCTACATAACAAAATTAATTACGTATTAAACAAGAGCTATCACAGGACAGCACGCTCGACTATTCAAAATGCTTGTTGGTAAATCAAATGAAATCTATTTCAATTCTTGCCCTTCACATACCCTGTACATAATAAAAGTCAAAACTGATATACCTTGATAGTCTGATACCCCTTAATATTTTTATGATGTCTAAAATCAATCCCATGCCTAGTTACTGAGACATAAGCACAATAACACTGTGCATGCAAAACTTTAACCAAAAATCCAAGTTAGAAATGGGCCATAATTTGTATAAAATTCCTTAGTTTTCTGATGCCACTGAAGACACTCCTTAACTTTCTAATCAATTCCACAAGCAATTTCTGAGATATAAGCTGGATAGTAGTTTGAATGCAAAAATTTAACCAAAATTCTAAGTTAAGAGGGGGTCATAAATTTTAATATATTCCATCAAGTGTTATCTTCCTTTAAAGTATGATACCCCTAAACATATTAAAGATGTTTCAAATCAATCCTATGCCTGGATACTGAGAGATTAGCATGACCTTGCATGCAAAACTTTAACCAAAATTTTTAAGTTAAAAAAGGGCCATAATTTGTAACATATTCTACCAAGAGTTATCTACCATGAAAGTATGATACCCCTAAACATATTAAAGTTTAAAAACCCAGCCTGGATACTTACTTCATGCAAAATTTAACCAAAAAAAAAAGGGGCCATAATTTGTAATATATTTCATCAAGAGTTAGCTACTTTGGTTGTCTGATGCCCCTAAACATATTCATAAACTTTAACCAAAAGCTGCAACGCAAATGCCGACGGCACGGGGACTACAATAGCTCTCATATTCTTCGAATAGTCGAGCTAAAAAGAACATGAAATGTTTCCCTTATTCTGTTGTCCTTTGACTGTCACTATTACCCCCACCTTGTCTAAAGACACACTGTATAACATAACTTGCTATGATAGACAGACCACAGATTCGTGGTTAAGGTATAAATTCCAAGGCCTTAATTATGTGTATAAGCAAATCAAATAAGCTATATCAATGATATTTCGGGTATCCAAATAATAATGTATGCACCTGTTTTGTACAGAAAGCATTTTAAAAATGTAAATAGACCGGTTAGAGTAAACAAGTGTTGATAAATTGGTCTTGACAAGTGACGGTTATATTTTCAAACTTGCCCTGCAGGACTAGCAGTACAAAGGTTACCTCTCCTTTTGACCTACAATACTAGCCAATGAGAGCAGGCGAGTGGAATTTTCAACCCCTGAAAATCTATTAAACCCCTTTGAGATGATGTAAAATAAAAAGATCCATGACTTTCTGACATACCATTATCTGACATACAATGTCAGCATCTCAAACACATACCATTGCTTGTTTGGCCAAGTCCTTCAACTCGTTCAAATTCTTTTTTTCATCTTCACAATCCTCAATCTTTGCCTTGATGTCTGGGAGAATTTCTTTGAGATCGCCGACTTCTTTCTTGGCCTTGTAAACAGGCGACTCAAAATCGCTGGATTCCAGTTCTTCTTTTGTTGCCTTCTCGAGTACTTTGCTGAGGTTGGCCACTCTGTCTTCTATCACTTTGATGGCTGCCTTGTAACTGGTGACGGACTCCTCAAACATCTTGTTGAAACAGTAGGCCAGACCCAGTTGATAGTGACTGGACAGTTAAGGGACATAACCCACATGTAGTCACCTAGTAGTATTTCTGGTTTCAGGGGCATTATTCAAAAATAAGTTTTATTTCTTAACAATGATACAATATTACAAATATTTCATTTATCAAATAATGAAATCCTAAACCAAATAAAGCAAGCAGCTAATTTGTTAAATTGAACATTATCTACCATTATCTACTATTTTATTTAAAAGTTTAAATATTTGATAAGCCTTGTTAATATCCCTTCTTTTTCCCCCCTAAGATGATTAAACAGCTCATATTTATTTATTAACTTAAACTGCAATATTACCAACCAGGTCAAAAAATTAAACAAGAAAATTAACATGTACAAAACTATTACTAAAAGGAAAAAAACAAGAGTTCTGCATGTCTGTTTACTTTAAATTAGAAATACATCTACATGTCAGGTCATACTAAGGTCAGACATTTCCTACATGTAAAGGTGTGGAGCATGTGACACGGGACTAGTGTAATTTTGAAACATATCCATCCAGAAAGTTTTATTTTCTGAAAAGTAAAGGTCAAAACACATGTGCAATACAAAAAAAATATATGAAAAATAACACAAGGGCTGTAGCAATACACAGATAAATACATACAATGCTAGATATAGATATCCATGCTTTTAATAAGTTTATGTGTGGACTGATATATAACAAGACCTACACGGACATGTGTAAAGGATACGTTTCTGCCAGAAGTCTGTTGTCTGGTTCAAGGATCTCTTTCTGTATGGTCAGACAGGAGTTGAGGTCTTTAATGGCTTCCTCATATTGTTCTGTAAACAAACGAGATTTACCCTAACCATGCTGAATATCTTACTGGACTTGTACTTTTCTTCATTTTGGACTGTGACATTAGTTTTTTATGGTGGTGCCTGCTGAAAATTTATTGACTGAATAGCAAACAGTGCAGATCAAAATCAGCCTGCACACTAATTGCAAAGTTAGTCACAAGTGCCTGTTGTAAGGGTTTATTTTAACCATAAATAACTCTCCCTCACATATTTACTATTGAATTATATGTAAAACTTTTTTTCTTATAGTCTGCAAAGACATTTTATGAGATGTAATTCAGTTAAGGATTTCCCCAAAACAGTGTTTTAGTTTCAAAAGAGCCCAATAAATCCCTTATATATCAGTTTCTACGGGATAGATCTTCATTAAAAAAGGAGAACAGATGAAGAACTAATCTGATATTGGTTGGTGGGATAGTACCATATATTCTAGAGCAATGATGTTTAAATTATCAGGATTTTATGAATTGTTGGGTTTAAAGTCCTACCGACAGTATTTCAGTCATTTTGACACCGGGTCAACCAGTCCAGGTACTATCCTTATAAATATGCTGAGTGCCAAGTAAGGGGGCTACACCAGTACCATTTTTTATGACTTCAGCATGTCTCAGCCAGGGATCAAACTCACAACCTTACACTCCTGTGACAGACACTAACCACTCGACCACCAGGGACGGTCAGGGTTTTTTAACATCAACAAAACTATACATGCCATCATAAGAGATTAGCGCAAATCCAAGTACCTGTTTCTAGACTCACTTCCCCCAGCTTGAGGTGAGATTCAGCCGTCCGCAGTTTGGCCTCCTTGGAGTCATCCCTGAAGTCAAACATGATTTGCTCAAACGACTGGGCTATGTCTGGATCTCTTTCATTATTATTGCTATTGCATGGACTAAACTTGTTTAAATTATAAAACAGACACAATGAACTTCATATTTTACTTCTTCATTCAGCCCTGTATCTAATCAGGGTATCATTTCTCAGTAGAACTAGTGTGTTCCTTGGAATATGAGTAACCTGCTGAAGCCTGATGGAAAGTGACACAGAGGGAAAGCTAACTTACATAGAAGTGATCCCTATGTGTCACCTCTACTTACAGCAAGTCAGACAAAAAGCATTAAGCAACAGCTGTCCATTTTGATATTTATACTGAATCTTGAACTGATTATAAAACAATAGAAATAGATGTGGACTTACTTGAGGTAGATAAGCTTGGCCAACTCCAGCATTTCCCAAGCTAACTGGAGGTTTGACACATCGTCTGGGTTTTCCTGTAAAAAAGAATGTACAAGTAATTGTAAATCAAATGGAAGGTAACCAACTTCTCCAATTCTTTAAGAAATATTGAAGGCTAGAAATACCTTGCCCTCATCCTCTTCAGCAGCAGCTTTTTTTTTTACCTTTTCTACAACTCACACAGTAACTGTAGAGAGACAAAAACTTGTACTTCAAGTCTTCCTTAAAGCAACTTGTACATAAATGAACGTTGAAATTGAAAATAAATAATTTTCTACCTGCCCTAGTTAATGTTGAAGTATTTTTTTCCTTAGTAACAAAGAAATTTGGCAAGTGAAGGTCACACTACATCGGAAAATGCTTTTTTCGTAAATGCAACTTAAACAACATCGGTTAAATATGGAGTACAATATCCCCTATGCAGCTGCTTGTGGAAGCAAAACACAAATGGGGAAAAAAATAAAGCTTTTCTAGTTCTAAATATAGTTCCAATATTGTCTGTGATGGTATTGCCTGTGATTGGGAAACCAACCATTCTTTTACAGTCACTGGTGGTTGCTCTGTGTGACCATACATCTGTAGATCAAAGATAGGTATTGAAAGACAAAACACACAGAGTTAAAAATTGAATTCTTAGTCAATGACCATCTGTGAACAAGCTGCTTTTGATTGCAACATAAGGCAGAATGTACATGCATATATATTCCATTTTCCATGGTCTAAACCTGACAGTAACAATTATAATCTGAAAATACTTTTCCTTCAGAGCTTGTAACTATAACCATCACTGAATGTGATCTATACATAATACTGCACTGCTGTAACACAAGCACAGATTACAGTAAAATAAGCCAAATCTGCAATTTTATCAATTCAAGGTCTTCATTTAGAAGTGACTTGGACTTTCTAGCCAATCTTCTAACCAGATACTGTGTCAATCCATTTTCTGACCATGTTCTACAATTATTGGTCAACCCTTGCCAGTGAGTGATAGAAAACTGTGTTTATACAGTTTCTTTTTTCAATGCAAGAGCTCTGGAGTGAGTTTCTGGCTGGTAATCAAATTTGATCGAGATATAATACCGATACACAATTTGACCAAGTTTCGAACAAATCTTCACATGAAACTATCAGTGTTTGTATGTAAACACTTAATTTTGCAAACTTTTTTATCAGTTTGAAGACAGTTGTTCTAAGGTGTCCAAGACATATGGCTGGTTATCAAACTTAGAAAAGGTATGGAGCCCATACACACAGAGATTAAGATTGGTAAAGAATGGTTCATTTTTGTCAGTGTTATGAGAGCAATCACTGTTAATTTTGAAATTTTCATCAATCCAAAGGCTGTAACTCTTGGGTGTCCGAGACATTCTGGCAGCCAAAACATTTGTGCTCACAATTTGTGACCCAAGTTTGGTAGAGATCAGTCTAAGTTTGTTAGAGATAAACAAGAGGCCCATGATGGCCCTAAATCGCTCACCTGAGATAAATAGGTTGACCCAAGGAACATCTGTTCCAATTTATTTTAAAATCTGGCCAGTAGTTTTGAAGAAGATGATTTTTAAAGTTTTCATATTTTTTTTCTTTTTGTTGCCATGGCAACCAGAGTTCTATATGGATCAAGTTTATTTTAACAACTTTTGTGAAGGTTGACCCAAGGATCATTCCTGCCAAGTTTAATCAAATTCTGTCCAGTGGTTTCAGAGGAATGTTGATTAAAGTTTTCCCTAAATACATATAAGGCAAATAAGCCCCGCCCCTGGCAGCCATGTTTTTTACGGATCGGAATTTTTTTTAAGCAACTTTGGTAGAGGTTGACCAAGGAACATTGTACCATTTATTTTAAAATCTGGCAGTAGTTTGAAGAAGATGATTTTTAAAGTTTCATTTTTTTTCTTCTTTTGTTGCATGCAACCAGAGTTCTATATGTGATCAATTTATTTGAGCACTTTTGTGAAGGTTGACCAAGGGATTATCCTGCCAAGTTTAATCAAATTATGTCCATGTTTAAGAATTTGTTAAAGGTTTCCTATTCATATAAGAATAAGCCTCTGGGCCATGTTTTTTACGAATCAGATACATTTTGCAACTTTGGTAGAGGTTGACCAAGACTCTGTACAATTTATTTTAAAACTTGCCAGTAGTTTTGAAGAAATGATTTTTAAGTTTTCATTTTTTTTTCTTTTTGTTGCCTGGCAACCAGAGTTTCTACATGGATCAAGTTTATTTGAGAACTTTTGTGAAGGTTGACCAAGATTATCCCTGCCAAGTTTAATCAAATTCTGTCCATTGGTTTCAGAGAAGATGTTGTTTAAAGGTTTCTCTATATACATATAAGCAAAAAGCCCCCTGGCGGCCATGTTTTTTTACGGATCGAATATTTTAGCAAATTTGGTAGAGGTTGACCAAGGACATCTGTGTACCAATTATTTAAAATCTGGCCAGTAGTTTTGAAGGAGATGATTGTTAAAGTTTCAATGTTTTTTTTTTTGTTGCCATGGCAACCAGAGTTCTATGGATCAGCTTTATTTTAGCAACTTTTTTAGAGCTCATCCATGGAACATTCCCTTTGCCAAGTTTCAAAATTCTGTCCAGCAGTTTCAGAGGAGATGTCGTTTAAAGCAAATTGTTGACGATGCACGACGACGCACGCCGGACAAAGGGCGATCACAAAAGCTCACCTTGAGCACTTTGTGCTCAGGTGAGCTAAAATGTGGACCAAGCTTTGTGGACACCATTGTCCTACCGCAGGAGAACCCATCATATCTGGCATATAAAATTGTAAGATACTGAAATGTGAAATGGGACATCCAGAGTGATTCTATTAGTCTATTCTTCAAGTTGTGCTGTGAAATACAGCCAAAAAATGTAGAAGTACCTTTTGATATGATGGACATTTGACACATATATCCATTCACAAACAAAAAATACTGTTTGATCGTTTGTTTGGGTTAAACGTTCCACTGACTGAAAACGATGACTACTTGAGACAGATGTAGTGCTGCCACACTGCAGAATCACACCGTAGACATGATACCACATCCAGTCACATTATCATGACACCAAGTCAACCAGTTCTGAAGCTACCCTTATATTCTGAGCGCCAAACAAGGAAAACATACTATAAATAAATAAGCATGAGCATAAACATTATATAACATGCACCTTATACACTAACTCTACAACGTACCCCATCCTGGGAACCATCCTGAGATGTGTTGTCAGCCGTGTCCTCACCTTCTTCTGCTGCTTCCTTCTCATCCCCTTCCTCTTCCGTACCCTCAGCTTCTTCCTCTGTTCCCTCTTCCTCTGTACCTTCCTCAACACTACCCTCCTCTTCCGTACCCTCCTCATCCTCCTCTGTGTTAGCAAATCAAGACTTGTTAGATTTAGAAAAAGCAACAGTATTCAATGGCATGATTTTACTGGTCCTTGATTACAATCCTAAAATTAGTTCTCTCATCTAAGGAATAGCCATTTAAAGACTGCTTACAACAGAGAATTTTAGGATAAACTGATAAACTTTCTACAGTAAGAATATTTAAGAAATAGACTAAGAGATATTCAGTGATTACTGTCACAGAAAACATAGGACCTCACCAATATTATCATTATCATGACCAAGCTAAATCCAAATGAAATACCATTTAACATTAACACAAAATGCTGAACTGGAATATTTCAAATCACTTTTTAAAATAACATTCATATTTCATAAAGAATAAACCATAAAAGAAGATAAATCGGAACAAAATAAATTAGCGATTCAATTTTATTGTTAGTTGCACTGTTATAATGCTAACCAAATGAAACTGAAAAGCAAGTTAGAGATAAGGATTTGTTAGTATATGCTTTACAAAATATATGTAAAAAACATCTCTAGCATGCATAAGCTGTGTTATTTCTTCATTTAATAAAAAAAGCTAAACTCGCAGGAATTTCCCTTGTTTAAAATACCTGTATTATATAAGGAAAACCCATACTATTACAGTGTAATAGTTCTTTACCAGTATGTCACCATGCTGAAAAATAACTGTGCACATGCAGCTTACAAAGATTCTGCCCTCTCAGATTTAAAGGTCTGAAAGACTATAAAATTGTAATCCATATGCCCCCAACACCTTTCAAATATGAGGATATCAGGGGAGTTTTTTTAAATATAAAATTTTGTTGGTTGCCATAGCAACCTGAGTTGATGTCTTATCAAACTTTATGCAAGTCCTGTAATACAACTGCATGATTCCAATACAACTTTGAAACTAAATCTGAGAAAAGAAAATGATCTTCATGACTTGTTTCAATCTCATGGGTTTCCGATGATGGGCCCTATTGTGAACGAATCAGATTATTTGTAATCTTAAAGAAATAGATCAATACAAGAGCTGAAAATAAAAACGATTCTCAAACATAACAGTTATTAGTGCATACATATTTTCAAAGCTAATGCAACAAATACATTGAATACAGCTGTTTGAGTACAATACAGTAATTTGGCCAATTACCATAAAATGCCAGGATTTGTGCACATTTTTTAACTTATATTTGGTTTCTGAAAGAGGGGTTGTGCACAATACAAGAGAACTCATTACTTTCGTAATATCGCACCTACTAGGAAGCCATATCAGTTGAGTTGATTGGTATATTTCATACGCAAAATTGATATTAAAGCCTGGTCGTAAGTACTTGCCTGTAAAATGACTATGAAGAATCTCCATACCGCCAGCTATTCAGATACCAATTTTCAAAATATTATCTTGAACGTTTTTTAAGTTATCGGGGAATCCAGATTTCCGGACATCTGGACGGACAGACAGATGGAGGGCAAACCTATAGTCCCCTTGGGTGTAAACACCGGTAGGGGACTAAAAAAGTAAGACAGGGTAGGTTTTACATACTGGCCACTCAGAGTTGTTCATATTGAATGTGTAATAATTATTTTATAGTATAAATTACTTCATCTTGAAAATAAAAAACCACAAGCTACATTTGAATGAACGCCATGCCCCCAGAGGGACCCGAGACCTTGAGGGTGAAGGTCATTTCAAGGTCAAGATCACCCGACTGGTAGAGCTCATCAAGGTAAATGTGAAGTTTGGAGGCTGTAGGTGAAAGGACTTTATGGTCAAGGTGCGTAACAGACCAAAAACAGTATGCCCTGATCTATCGATCCTGGGGCATAAAAATATGGATATACATGTAAGTCTAAAGTAGTTTTTTAACTCAATAGCCAGTAAATACACTAGAAATAAAATATAAAGGAACACAATAAAATAAAGTTAGCTCAACAGGAAACACCATCACAAAATCAAAGGGGTCTTGCCCTGTGAGTTTGGTTGCAGGATACTTGTGTTTGCATGGGTGAAAAAGATGTGCTTTTCTTTTACATTAATGTATATGCTTGCGATAGGTGCAAAGAATTTAAAGATACCATCATAAATGACTGAGATATTGGCATTTTTTCAAGGAGGGTATAAATCTTGGTTAAACAGGATTAGTATCCCATGTATATATAATGACCAAACTTATGCGCCAGACCCCTTTTTTGCAAAGCTTGAAACAATATTAAGCAATTTCTTTCTGTAAATATTTTGTGAAAACTGTGAAAGTAGAGTGAGATGGTTAACAATTATGTAGTTAACCTTTTTTCTTCCCTTCATCCACTTCCATCTCTTCCCTTTTCTTCTCCCCAGTATCCTTCTTCTCCTCACTTTAATTTCCTTTTTTTCCTTAGTTTTCTCATCTTTGTCTCCCTTTTTTTCCTTTTCCTTATCTTCCTTTATATCCTTTTCTTCTTCCTTTTTATCTTTTTCTGTTTTTTCCTTCCCATCTTTTTTTTCCTTTTTCCTTAATTTCCATTGTTTCACCAGTTTTCTGTGCTTCTGCAGTTTTTTTCTCCCTCTCCTCTTTTTCAGATTCCTTCTCACCCATTGCATCATACACCTCTTTTCGTAATTTTTCTCTTTCTTCATCTTAACATAGGAAAAAAATTATTCTGAAATTGGTTTCAATTGCTGTTTCCAGTGCCCAATATTGTTTAAAAAAAATTAAGTCAAACCAGCCAATTCTTAATTAGGTACTGATGAAAAACTCCAGATGCACAGAAAAACTGACATGAATCTGTCAATGACTTACTATTCTTAAACAAAAAATTGTCATTTCAAATGTTATACTTACTTGTATAAAGGGACAAATTCTTCTTTAAATTATCCATTCCCATTTTTAATAGTGTGTACCTCAAATTAAACCAAACCTTAGGTTAAGAATATATTTTATGTTGCTTAAATACTGAAAATGACAACCACACAAGACTAAATGAAAGACACTGAGGTACTAAAGCTACAGCCAATCTGGTGGTTTCAAGCCCACTTGACTGATTAGTGCACGTAATTCACTTAACCCTTTCTCTCATATAGACTCATCTGACGCACTCAATAGGTACCACAT
>CM037788.1:59902133-59952133 GCA_021229015.1 Solen grandis | reverse complement strand
CTTTCATTAATCACTTACAGGATTTAAGTTTCAAACAGTTAAATTTCAACAACATCTGCCATGGGAATAGATCAGATTTTATCCTCAGAAAATACTGTCCATGCATTATGTTAGACTTAAATAGACAAAAAACCATAACCAGTATGCAAGTTTTTTAGAACAAAGCTTTTTTTATACGCCCATCTTAAGATGGGGTGTATTATGTGAACACTCACGGCGGGCGGCCGTGGAACATTTGTTGTCCGGGCTCTAACTTCAATACCGTTTGCCCAATCCTTTTTAAACTTTCCACACATGTGCATGGCCATAATATCTCGGATGAGTTCGATATCCAGCATTATCGCGTGAATGACTTAGAAGTTATGGCCCTTGACGTACACAAAATACTTGAAATTGTGATTTTCCGGGCTCTAACTTCAATACCGTTTGCCCAATCCTTTTCAAACTTTCCACACATGTGCATGGCCATAATATCTCGGATGAGTTCGATATCCAGCATTATCGCGTGAATGACTTAGAAGTTATGGCCCTTGACGTACACAAAATACTTGAAATTGTGATTGTCTGGGCTCTAACTTCAATACCGTTAGCCCAATCCTTTTCAAACTTTCCACACATGTGCATGGCCATAATATCTTGGCTGAGTTCGATATCCAGCATTCTCATGTGAATGACTTTGAAGTTATGGCCCTTGATGTACACAAAATACTTGATATTGTGATTGTCTGGGCTCTAACTTCAATATTGTTTGCCCAATCCTCTTCAAACTTTCCACACATGTGCATTGCCATAATATCTTGGCTGAGTTCGATATCCAGCATTCTCATGTGAATGACTTTGAAGTTATGGCCCTTGATGTACACAACATACTTGAAAATTTGCTTATCCCTAGTCCTTAGACCCTATGAGGTGTTGTCAGATCTTGCAGTTAATTAATAGAAATGTATCAACATTTTTTTTTTATGATTAACATCATTAACTAATGGGATTTTGGAATTATTTTGCTTATTTATGGACAGTAGCTTGTTTCTCTGAGCTATTTCTGAGAGTCCCCATACCATGATGGGCGTATTTTGTGGCAGTCCTGACCCTTGTTTTTAAATGAAAATAGAACAAAATTGTGATGTTTTAATAGTGGAATAGGAATCAAATGCTGTAATATTGTGTTCTTGTTTTACAGTTGAGAAGTACCTAGAGGAAACCCAGCTTCAGAGTTTACAGACAGCTGTGGGTGTGAATGCCATCCCAACTGGTGAACACATACGTGACGATGAACAGGTAGGTAGTGTTTGGGATATAACATCGTTTTTACATGGCAGGTGTCAGTGGAGTTGCTTTTATATGACTTAAATATATTTTAACTTAATATTGAGTTAGATAGATCTAGATCATTTGACATTACAAATACTTTGCTCCATTGATCTTAAACCTTTCTTGAATATCAAAACTCAAATGAGCAACTGAGAGGACAAGAACATGGCAGCATGTTTGGTTTGACAGTTTTATCTACAGTCATGTCCCTCTTTGTTTTAATTCAGCAGGTATAAGTTGGGCTTATTTTGCAGACTTAATTGACTTAAATTAACAAACTTCATTTTTTGAAGAGAGACACCTGCTAAAAATTTAACATGTTCTAACGAAATAATTTTAATAGTGTTTCTCCTAGGCCTTTTTCCCATGGTGCTGCTCCATGCTGCCCTTTTAGGAACCCAAAATGCGCCATGCTGCCCTTTGATCTGGATTCTGCCGCCATTGTGCCTTATCCAGATTAACAACATACATTCCCTTGTTACTAGTGCTCCAGCAAGTGTGTAATAGCAAGGCACAGCACCCTGTGGCCCTCCTACCCTTTTATGATATGCCGCCGTCATGTGTATGTAAGGGGCATTGTAGATAACGTCAGCTGTATGTTCAGTCAACATAACGGCAGCTATCGTGCGCGGTCTGACTCCATTTCTATCGCTGTGTAATGAAGATAATCTGGGTACCAACTCGCAACTGTAAGCAAATGTTCGCTTGACTGAACGCACCACAGATTTGTGATTATGTGGCATGAACTACAATTGGTCGAAGCAAATGACACCCTGCGAGATGTTCTCGTGCATGCTTATTCTTGTGCATATTTGTCGTTTACACTTTTTACATTCAAGAATGAACATTTTTACACGTACGTGTATGTATCATGCACGCATTAAAATTCTCCTTATTTGGGTTATACCAGATTTCTGACATGCGTATGCCTAATCAACTCAATTGGTAGACGTATGTGTAATAAATCATCTCTAATGAAAATTGGGTCATTATGCAAATGAGTGACGCTAAAAACCGGAAGTGTAAACAAAACTAAAATCAATGCCAAAAAGTTCTTTTTTTTTTTTTTACCAAATAAACCGACCAATTACTAGAAAGTTATATTTTTCCCAAAGAAACTAATGCCAAGAAAGTTTTTGTTCAAAAAAAATCTTTTCTGAGAAATTTGATGTTGAAATTAACAAACTGAAATTTGTTGACACGTAACTTTTACTCGCCGATAAATCTACCTCATTGACTTGTTTTTCGTACTTCATAAGTGTGTTTACAACTGTTTCAGATTTTCTTTTTTAACACAGTATGGGCAAGTCTGAATCTTGACTGAGGCCAATATTTGGCTATTCTAATTCAAATAATTGCAGATGATCATAAAAAAAAAATTTTTTGGATATTGAAAAAATAAGTATGAATTTAGGGAGTGAATTGATTGATCTAACAATAATAAAAAAAACAATGTATTTAAAATATTTCATTTTTTTAATGAAAATTAAGGTATATTTTTTAATTCACTAACATTTATAAAAATCATCGAATAAAAAAAAAGGGACAAAAAAAGAGATTATTATCTAGAGTTTGATATAAAAAAAAAAAAAATTAAAAAAAAAAAATTAATAAAAAAAAAAAGTATGGTAGCCTTGTTTAGAAATCCATTTATGTTATTTATGTTATTCTAATTTTTCAAGGTATAATTGTAGGACATTATTATTATTGGTTGTATTTGAGACAACTGAAATTAATAACAGTAAATAAATTAAGATTTATTTTTTGAGATAATTGAAATAAATAACAGTAAATAAATTGAATTCATGACCAATCAAAAAAAAACATTTAAGTCCCCCAATCTGGGTATGAATATAATGCGATGCGACTGAAGTGCCCTTTTGAGTAAAAAAATTACCATGCCCCAACCAGATCCTAGGGGAAACACTATTTAATGAAGCCATTGTCATTATTGTTCAGAGACACACCCATTATATTACCTACTTATTAGTACTCAAATTTTTTAGCTCACCTGAGCACTTGTGCTCGGGTGAGCTTTTGTGATCGCCTTTTGTCCGTCGTCAGTCGTCAACAATTGCTTGTGAACACTCTAGAGGCCACAGTTTTGGCCCAATCTTCATGAAACTTGGTCAGGATGTTTGTCTACATGATATCTCGGATGAGTTCCATATTGGGTCATGTGGGGTCAAAAACTAGGTCACTAGGTCAAATCTTAGAAAAACCTTGTGAACACTCTAGAGGCTACAAATTTGACCCAATCTTCATGGAACTTCATCAAGATGTTTGTCTACATGATATCTCGAATAAGTTTGCACTGGCATTGTGGGGTAACTTGGTCGCTTTGGTCGCAATCTGAATAATCTTGTGAACACTATCTAGAGGCCACAGTTTTAGCCCAATCTTCATAAAATTTGGTCAGGATATTTGTCTACATGATATCCCGGATGAGTTCGATATTGGGTCATGTGGGGTCAAAAACTAGGTCAAATCTTAGAAAAACCTTGTGAACACTCTACAGGCCAAAATTTTGGCCCAATCTTCATGAAACTTATCAGGATGTTTGTCTACATGATATCTCGAGTAAGTTCGAAATTGGGTCATGTGGGGTCAAAAACTAGGTCACCAGGTCAAATCTTAGAAAACCTTGTGAACACTCTACAGGCCACAGTTGGCCCAATCTTCATGAAACTTGGTCAGGATGTTTGTCTACATGATATCTCGATGAGTTCGAAATTGGGTCATGTGGGGTCAAAAACTAGGTCACCAGGTCAAATCTTAGAAAAACCTTGTGAACACTCTACAGGCCACAGTTTTGGCCCAATCTTCATAAAATTTGGTCAGGATGTTTGTCTACATGATATCTCGGATGAGTTCGAAATTGGGTCATGTGGGGTCAAAAACTAGGTCACCAGGTCAAATCTAAGAAAAACTTGTGAACACTCTACAGGCAAGTTTTGGCCAATTTCATAAATTTGGTCAGGATTTTGTCTACATGATATCTTCGATGAGTTCGAAATTGGGTCATGTGGGGTCAAAAACTAGGTCACAAGGTCAAATCTTAGGAAAACCTTGTGAACACTCTACAGGTCACAGTTTTGGCCTAATTTTCATAAATTTTGGTCAGGATGTTTGTCTACATGATATCTTGCATGAGTTTGAAATTGGGTCATGTGGGATCTAAAACTAGGTCACCAGGTCAAATCTAAGAAAAACCTTGTGAACTCTCTAGAGGCCACAGTTTTAGCCCAATCTTCAATAGATTTGGTCAGGATGTTTGTCTAATTGATATATTGGATGAGTTTGAAAATGAGTCACATGAGGTCAAAAACTAGGTCACCAGGGCAAATCTAAGAAAAACCTTGTGAACACTCTAGAGGCCTACATTTTTGTCCCAGTCTTCATTAAACTGAATATGAATGATGACTGCATGAATTCCCAGTTGAGTGCAAATTCAGGTAGGATCAATATGTAGGTCACTTAGTCAAACGTTAGAAAAACACTTTTAGATGCCAGACTTTTTGTCATTATGCCTAACACAGCCATCTTACTCAGGTGAGCGACACAGGGCCATCTTGGCCCTCTTGTTTTACAAGTTACTGCTTCATTTCCTGGATGTCTGCAGCTGCATTTTTCTCCCCCAATTATTGCTAGAAATCTCTTATGGCTGTAGGTTTAGCAATCCTTGTGTTTCAATCCTTAACTTTCTTTCTAGGGTTGTTGGAGCATTTTTTTTTCACTTGGATTTAAAAGAATTGACTGTCCTGGTTTTCAGGCACTGTATCTACTGTTACAATGTGGCCACAATCAGGAGGAAGCACTAAGAAGGAGAAAGATGCAAGCCATTCCACCTACAGGTAATTAAACAAGTGGATTGTTAGGATTCAATAATTTTATTTCTTTTTCACTAAAAGTCATTGAAAACATAATAGTCCTCAAGAAAGCCTTCCAGCTGGCTTGCGGTTAGTCGGTGGTTCTACCCGGATGCCTCTGTGCATTCGGGGTCTTCCTTCACCTGTAATTAGCTGGACGACGCTATATGACTGAAATACTGTCAAAGCGACGGTAAACTCAAATAGTCAAGTCGAGTCCTCAAGAAAAAGAAAAAAAGGTCAACAAGTAAAGGTATCTTTTCTAGCATTCTTATTGGATACTGAACTGGGTGAAATCAAAAGTGTTCATTTTAAAGTCCTGTCAGTAATCATTGCCAGACTTTCTTCAGTTTTGAGAAGATTGCCCATACCCTTCAAATTGGGAAATTTTAGGCAAAGCTGTTAACCCTTTCCCTCATAGACTCATTTTGATGCACTCAATAGGTACCACATAAAGCCTGATCTGCAGAAAACCACAGTTAAACCTTACCAAATTTAATTGTAAAATCCTCATCACCAGACCACTGAGGAGCAGCGAACAGCATAAAACCAGATCAGCCTGCGAGTAACTCGTAGGCTGATCTGGTTTTATGCTGTTCGCATAGGTCTTTTCATGGTTTCCTCTATGAGGGAAAGGGTTATACAACGTTGGCAAAACTGGCAATAAATGCAGTTCTCGAAAATAAAAGTGTAGGATACATTACTGTATCAATAATTGCTAACTGTAAACTGTCTGTGAGGAAAAGTCTCCAAGTATGTCAATTTTACCAATTCAAACCATTTTCTTTTCTGATGAGCAGTATTTATTTTGTTTTGTTTTTTTGGCAGTCAGATTAAGAAAAATATATTATATCTTGCATTGGGAATGTAGCCAAATATGGACTTTCAGAACAGCTGGAATGCCAGTTGCAGTGAATACACCAGTATTCAAAACAGTAAGGATTGAAGGGGGTAGAAATCAGTGTTTTATTTTTCAGATCCAATGAGTTTATGGTCAGAAGAAGAATGTAGCAATTTTGAAACTGGTTTGAAATTCTATGGCAAAGACTTCTATCTCATACATCAAAATAAAGTAAGTATTGTGGTGTACTTTTGTTCTGTGCCCAGCTTAAGGCGTAATATTGACAGTCTTGCTATTTACTGGGTATTGATATTGCTGCTGTGTTTCAACCTTGGTATTTTGAATAATACAATCTGACTAAAGTCATCTCCTATATATACGCCACGCTACATTAGGATCTGAGGACGACATGTTCACGTTCGTGTTCTAGATATTACTCTCAGCCAATCAGATCGTAGCTTGCAGAATTTTGTAAGTGTTCAATATCTATATTTAGCACAGTCATTTCAGCAGGAATATTAACGTCACCTTAGCGACGTCTATAGAATTCGTCAACGTCAACATTGAAAAGAAAATATAGGCGGCCATTTTGTTTTGTTATGAAAGATATTTTCCTGACTTGACGTCAGAATAAACAATACACAAATTATAAAATAAAGTTACTAGTTCAACTAGGGTGCTTGACACACTCTTGTCTATTTTTAGCCAATGTCATTGCGTCCTTATGAAATTAACACGGTTACAAAATTCGAATCGGCAGAAAGTGTATTCAGTAAGGGGCGTTAAAAAATAAGAAAATTAAATGAAGACAAATATGAGATACAATTTCGATACTGCAATCTGAAAAAAGGAACAATGATCATTTAATGAATGTTATAATAACATGCTCAAATCATCAAATGAATTTTTGACAGAAATTTTAACTCAAAACCAAGCAGAATACATGTACCATAATTCCGAATTCAACACTATGAGGTTAAATAACTTCATATTTTTGTAGTATTCTAAAATATTATTCTCAACAATTATCATTCAGTGACTAGATTCAAGTTTTCATCACAACTGTCACTGTAAATGAAAGGAGGTTTTAATGGTGCTGATTTGAAATATTATGTCTGTCCAACACAGAATACAATTTATCATATGAGTACAGTACATTTAAATTTGATTTGATCTTTTTTTCTTTTCAATACAAAGAAATCTTAACAGTATACAGGTAATGAATGTTATGTTTGTTGAAAATATTTTCAGTTTACATGAAAAACATTATTTTTTCCAATTTGTTTATATTGCCTTGTGACATTTTTTTAAGATCACCTCATTTTTTTCTTAATATCTGTTGTTTAGTTAAAAGTATAGATTTGCATGCAAAAGAACATCCTTTGATGAACTTTGTTTATGGTAATTTTATCATAAACAATGTTTATCTAACTAAATTCTTTTAGAGGCATGCATTCTATGCTATTTACAAGTTATTGTACTTGTTCAAAATGTGAACTATATTCATTTTTCTTGACCAATGCATTTTTTCCCTTTCATTTTTAACTTACCCTCAAAATGATACTCCAGTGGCAAATTACACCATGGTTTTGTCATCAAAAACTTTGATTTTGGCCTGAAACAAATAATGTATTCTTTAAAAATATTAGTTTTCCACTTAACAGGTAGACAAAAAGCCATGGAATGAATTATTAGTCCCCTACCGGTGTTCACACCGGAGGGGACTATAGGTTTGCCCTCCGTCTGTCCGTCCGTCTGTCCGTCTGTCCGTCCGTCCGTCTGTCCGTCTGTCCGTCCGTCTGTCCGCTCAAATCTGGATCCCGCGATAACTTAATAACTAAGCAAGCTAACTTGATGAAACTTGGTATATGACTAGATGGCAATGTGTAGATTATGCACGTCATTTTATTTTGTTCTTCGACTAAAATTGTGGTTGCTATGGTAACAGAAATAGTGAAAATATGGCAAAAAATGGGATCCCGCGATAACTAAAAGGTGGTTGCTATGGTAACGGAAATAGTGAAAATATGGCAAAAATGGGATCCCGCGATAACTAAGCAAGCTAACTTGATGAAACTTGCTATATGACTAGATGGCAATGTGTAGATTATTGACGTCATTTTATTTTTGTTCTTCGACTAAAATTGTGGTTGCTATGGTAACGGAAATAGTGAAAATATGGTAAAAAATGGGATCCCGCGATAACTAAGCAAGCAAACTTGATGAAACTTGGTATATGACTAGATGGCAGTGTGTAGATTATGCACATCATTTTATTTTTGTTCTTTGACTAAAATTGTGGTTGCTATGGTAACGGAAATAGTGAAAATATGGCAAAAAATGGGATTGATTACCATATTGAGTCAAGGTGGAGCCGGTAGGGGACTTTATGTGTTGCATACAACACCAGTTACTTGTCAAATTTGGATATTGTTCATGAAGAAAAAATAGTTCAAAGGGGAATTAACAAAGCATCTGAAAAAAGGCCCATTTTCCAAACAAAATGGGGGTGGAAGAGGGCATTTTTTCAACAATAAAATATGTTTTAAATTCAAACAACACACTGGTATTTAATGTGCAGTCTTATGCACACATATTAAAGTTTACTGAAAACTTTCATTTGTAAATATTTCAGCAATTTATTTTCCAAAACCTGTTCATTTTATTGAATAGAGCTAAATATAAAAAATTTTAAAATTAAAGATATCATCAGAAATTAATTAAATATTAATTAAGAGGGTCATTATTTTAATAACCATGAAATAAGATTTTAACTTGTTTGGCTGCCTTGGAATTTGTTAATATTTAGAAACAGTTGAAAACGCTTTTGAAACAACCCTCCTTCAATACACGGGGTCACTGAGTTTAAGTAAGAAATTCATGATGAAATCAATTTTGACACAAGTAGCAGATTAACAGATTAAATTGTGTATTGAATTAGCAAGAAAAAAAAATCAAAATTTTACCACTGTTTCTATCTAAATTCATAAAAAAGAGTTCAGAATCTATTGTATAATCCTCTTTAACTTGTTGTCAATGTTGATTCCTACAAAGTTGTCTGCATTTGCACTTTAAAGACGATATGTTTAAATCGTTTGAAAGGTTTCTCGATAAAAATCTAAATCTGTCATGAGATGGAAAAGTATATATTTAAATTATGGGTGTCAGTCAAACTTTTACAACCACATATTGTTTACATTTTAATGAATAAATGTGCGATGTAAATGTCGCGCACAAAATTGCTCAAAACATGAGTGCTGATTGTCAAAAATCTAAACTCATAATAAAATATAGTTCATTGTAATAAACTAGTTCATCAAAATATACTTTACCTTTTTTGTAAATCCTTTGAGGATTTCATTGAGAATAAAGCAGAATGTTTTAGTCCAACAATGAACGCTAGCTTTCAACAAGGACTGAAAAACATTTTCTGTAGCACTGCAGTAAGAGCAAAAAGTACCGTAATTACCGGAAAGGGGCTAAATTTCGATACATTCATCAAGAAACAAACCAAGACATATTTTAATTGTTTTATTTACATTCTTTTTTATTTTACATGAACAGCAAATGACATATTGCATATTTCATTTTGATATTTTCAATCAATCATGTATGAATTATACATCCTTTGAAAGACATTCTCTGATTGGCTGAGATATAAATGGATGTTACTGGAAAAATGGTTTCATAGGAGAACACTTCAAATGGGCCGTCTTCAGATCTTACCGTAGGAAGATCTGTACTTTAGTCAGATTGTTGAATAATACAAACTGCTACTCTGGTGGCCTGTGTATGTGTGTATAATCTCTCTCTCTCTCTCTCTCTCTCTCTGTTGAAGTAACATTTCTTTGAATTCCGCATTCTTAACCCTACCAAAACTTTACTACTCAACCTTTGCTAAGCACAAACCACTATTTTCCCATAAGAGTCATTCGAAAACCTGAAAGGAAATTGTTAGCTAATGAGTTACAACGATTTGGTCATTTGTTTTTTGCAAGAAATTGCATTTTATAAATGGAAGTAAAATCTTGTGATCAATATGGAAAAAATGATCCTGATCTGGCCAACATCCTCACAAATATCCTTAACCCTTTCCCTCATATAGACTCATTTTGACGCACTCAGTAGGTACCACATAAAGTCTGATCTGCAGAAAACCACAGTTAAACCTTAACAAATTTAATTACAAAATCCTCATTTCCAGACCACTGAGGAGCAGCGAACAGCATAACACCTGATCAGCCTGTGAGTTACTCGCAGGCTGATCTGGTTTTATGCTGTTCGCATAGGTCTTTTCATGGTTTCCTCTATGAGGGAAAGGTTAAGAGTATTCCATTTAGAAAACAGGAATATTTGAATAATCAAAGTTCTGAATTAAGCTGACTTTAAATTTTAATGTGTTTTCTCTTCTCAAAATTTACACTTTCTGATTTTGATGCCCAGTATTGATGATTCAAAGGGCTTAATTTTGTAACTGGAAGTAAGTATGGTACAAAAACAATACTTCTGCATAGAAGCAAAATTTGTTTTAATGTGAAATTTAATGTAGCATGCCTTTAAAGTCGCCTGTCTTAGCATGTAACTCTATGGGAAAATAGCGGGTGGTACTTAGCAAAAGTTGAGTAGTATATTTTTTCAATGAATCACAAACTGTGTAATATTACAATAAACCGGCATTCTTGGGGAATTTGTGTTATTGAAAACAATTGATATTCAATGTAAACTGTTCTTATGAGCTGTATATGATCTATACTGAAGGGAAAAAGGATTGCAGGGTAAACCTTTGTTGTTTTGGGGGAAGTACTAGATGGTATTCAAATTATGTTGATAAAGGTAAAAAGACACAAGAAATGCTTTGAGAAGAAAACTCTTCTTAAATTTGAGGTGGAGCTGGTCATATGTGGTTTGCAACTTATCTTTAATCTGGCTCAGAGGTAAAGAATTTATTGCATTTTTTTTTTTTTTTTTTAATTTATTTTTTTGGTTCCCTGTGCTTCTTTTTCTTGCTGTATATTTCAGTCAGAAGCCGGAGTCAGAGTTCTTCAAAAATCTGATATTGGATTTAATATGGGTTTTGACAGCTTTTAAGTTGTCTTTGAAAGAGGGGGCATATAGAAAGGCCCTTGCCTGCCTGACACAAACTTTATTGTGACAGATATCCCTAAAAAGTATATAAGTCAGAGTTGTCAACAGGAATGTACACCAGCATGGGATGTTGTGATCATGGGAATTGATTTTTTATTGCCCAACAGAGAAAGTGGTTCTATGAACACAATTCTAAGTGTACCATTACTTCACAAATGTGGGGGCTAAATCCTGTTATGTCCTGTCTAGGGCTGCAACGATTCATCTACATTTTGATTCGATACGATTGGTTATTTTCGTCCCAATTAGATTATTTTCGATTCAATTTTTGCTTTTTGGGTTAAACATAATAATTATCAGGAATGATTTAAAACAAAACATTATTTCAGTACAAAGTCAGTAAAAAGTTATAATGTTGCATATCAGTAAAATTTCAGTAAAAATAAAGCAATCAATCCTAATTTAATTAGACTCATTTCACCAAGATGAATGGTAGGGGCCTATTGACTAGCAATTCAATAGTTCTATAGACTTACGTTAAGAACCACCACTGACAGTAAAATACTGTAACCTACAATGTGTTTAAAATTAAATGTATATGAGTACAATCTCATATCAATGTTTATTTAATAAAGATTTCTAATCTATGACTGAAAGTAGTGTTTTCTCAAGTCTAACTGACAAAAAAAAAATGAAACCTGTAGTAAATCTTTGTAGAATTCATGTATCTGTGAATTTGCAAGAAATAATAAAGAGTAGAAAATTAGTTTTTCAAATAAACTAATCTGCAATTGACTTTCCGTTGTATAAAACCCAATTTTGGGATCTACAACTTATTAGAGTCATACTCAGATCTATCATTGAAAACTTTTCTTTTTGATGTCATACAACCGCACCTGTAATGACTCCTTCACAGGTTTCGTTGTTTTAGAGTTAGATAAATTCATTTTGGTGAGGATGACACTTCAAGTGTTGTAATAGATTTGTAGTGGCTTCCTATTTAGCGTACTTAATGTCAATAAAACCAATTTTCACATGGCCTTTTCAAAAATCGTGTTATTTCTATACCTAAATACTTCCATATTTCTATACCTAAATACTAGTGATTGGAATCAGTCGAAAAAATATTCATCGATTAATCAGAGACAAAAGTCACTGATTAATTTATTAATCATGATTAAATACCAAATATACCATGTTTGGAGTAAATGCCTATTAAAACTCTCTTACTGTACAACATGAAAATAAAGTATTCTGTACTATATAGATTATATAGATATGTATTAGGTACAGATCTTAATTTCTCAAATATTCAAATACATGTATAAACATTGAACCGAGATAAAGTATAAGAGGTTACAACCAGAGGCCAACGATGTGCAAAGTGCAACTTTGCAAGTATCAATTTATCAAATTAATGAAATTACCCAATCAGATGCACGTTGAAATATTAACAACACCCCCTTTTTTGGTCAATAATTCGTCAACGAATTATTTTCGTCGTCATCGTCACGTCAACCAGTAGCTCGTCACTGATTCGTTGACTTTATGATTAATCAGCTCACCACTACTAAATACTTCCATATTTCTGTACCTAAATACTTCCATTCTTAAGTATTTGTCTTCCTTGGAGGATAAAATAATGTCAAAGACAAAGAACTGCCGGCCGGGTCAGCCATCTTCAAACAACTAATATGTTTAGCTAAACCGGTGTTTGTAATTGGATAATCATGATAAATCAAACCAATGAAAATGCATGTTTTATCGGCAATTCCATATCCAGATCTCTTCAGATTTTTTTTTTTGGTTCAAATTTTAACGGATGATCGGCAAGGCATGAATGCAGGGGCCAAAACCAGTATTGAATCATATCTGACACTATAGGAATCGAATATCGAATCAAGACTAATGTGACTGAATATTGATGCATTGAATCAAATCGTTGCAGCCCTGGTCCTGTCCAACACTCACATTGCATGAAGACGAGGGTGGATACAGGGATATTAATCACCTTCGTGATTGATCTAGATTTATGTTATGTTTGATAACTTCATCAAATTTGCTTATTCGCTTTGAAATTTATAGGAGGGAGTGTTGAAAGTAATTTATTCTTTGGTTTCCCTACAGGTAAAAACAAGATCTGTAGGAGAGCTGGTCCAGTTCTACTATTTATGGAAGAAGACAGAGCGCCATGATATGTTTGCCAACAAAACGAGATTGGAGAAACGAAGGTACACTCTTCACCCTGGTGTAACGTAAGTAACACTTTGATCTAGATCTCCGCTATTTGCCTGTTATCTTTTTTCCTTCATCTTTTAAAAAATATATTTATTTGATTTCAAACAATCCCTACAGTTTTGATATTGGAAGATTTTACTGTTAGATACTTACAGGTATAAGATCTTTACTGTTAGATACTTACAGGTATAAGATCTTTACTGTTAGATACTTATAAGATCTTATAAGGACTGCAAAAAGGATGCCTGTTGTTACATCACTTACATGTTGTCACATATTGGTCATTGTAATAAAAGCAGCAGTTTTAAGTCAGTAAATGTTTATTTCAGGGATTACATGGAACGTTTCCTGGAGGAGCAGGAGACCCCGCCGCCGCCCCCACCACGGGACAGGTCCACCAGCCCCGTACACTCACTGCTGTTTGGCGACCCCAAGCGCAATCACCTCAAACCGCACACAGACCTCGCCATGGGAGACTGTGCCGCCAACTTCCAGCCCATACTCTCAGACATAGACATTAATACTGCCACACCAACTGTGCTCTGTCCTGAACCAAAACTTCATAACTCTGTAGACATAGAGAACCAAAATGGCCTTTCAGAAGAGGCGTTTATACCTCCATTCAAAAAGTCAAAAACGGATATGACTGAAATTAGTGAAAACCTTGTGACCTCAACAGCATCCACAGCAACTCAGAATCATATAGACTCGTTGTCAATCACGTCCGTGGACAAAAAAACTGTTGAGAAAGGAGATGCTCATACTTTATCCAACAACACTGTAAAGCCTGTCGGGATATCCACTGTAGATTTCGGCTCAGTCCGGAGTGCAGAGGCATTGACCCAGTGATATTCCAGTGATGTCTTGCATATGTGTGGTTGTGTTTGGTGTGTCTGTTTACAAAGTAGATGTGCAATACTGCAGGAAGACAAAGAGTCTGTGAGAGGGAGATGAGAATATGATACCGGGTGTGTTAATCAGTAGAAAATGGGGTAACAATCAAGACACTTTATTGTATACAAACTACTTGATCTTTCCTGAAGCAGCGGTGTTGTGATACCTTAATCATTGCTGCTTCAATGACCAATGGATTCATTCAGCATGCGTGTCCATCCCGACCAGCGCAATGTATTCAACCATGGCTACAAGGTGGAGGGGAATTGGAGCGTAATATTTGTCCTAGGTAGAATATACCTAGGCCTGAGTGTTAATGGAGCACATGATTTATAAAAAGGAAAGTGTGTCAAGTTAAATAGTATTTATCTTTAAATGAATTAAATTGCTTCATTCACTGTTAAAGATGCAATAAACTTATTTTATTGTTAATAGATATTTTATGATAAATATAAATAACTAATGAACTTAAATGATTTCTTGAATGAATATGGAAGCGATGGTATTTACTTGTATATGAATGTGTGCGTGCTATGCATGTCTAGTGTGGCTGGTTCACCGTGAATTCAGGATTCCTCATACTACAGACAGGGTTTTCTGATTTTTTATATCATCACAGAGGGTTTGCATCAAAAACTACCTGTTAATTGACCAGACACTGTGTTCAATATATTGAATGTGCTAAATATTATCAAATACTGAACATAATTTATTACTCATTTATTTCATGTATCCTGTTTTGTTTTCAATGTAAAACGTGTGTAGTGTACCAGTCTGTATGTGCCGATTAAATATTACAGGCAAATATATTTTTCATATTGAAGAATATAATCGAAAAAAAATCTTGAATTATTAATTATTAAAAAATTTCAATTTCAGAGTGTAAATGGTCTCGTAATATCTAGTTTCTATGATGAGGATTTTTATATTTTTTTTGGCTATTTATAATTTTGTACGATTTTCCCCCTTTTATTTTACTTAGGCAAAAACACATGTTCAAAGGGAAAAGGGTGTATATAGAAAGTTCATTTTCATTTACGAGATAAGTCTATTTTATATGATCAAGATAACTTTTTCCTGAAATATTTTGTCTGGTAGGGAGCATCTCGTTCTTTCCTTTTTAGCTCACATGAGCACAACGTGCTCAAGGTGAGCTTTTCTGATCGCCTTTTGTCCGGCGTCCGTCGTCTGTGCGTGCGTGCGTCCGGCGTCAACAATTGCTTCAAACAACATCTCCTCCTAAACGGCTTGGCCAATTTGAAAAATATTTTGCAGGAATGTTCCTTGGATGAAGCTCTACTAAAGTTGTATAAATGGTTCTGGTCCATCGCATAATTAGGTCACAGGAGCTAAAAATAGATTTTAAAAATGAAAATTTTAAAAATCTTCTTCTCTGAAACCACAAGGCCTAGCCTTTTGATTTTTTGGTATGTAGCATGATCTTATGACTGTCTACCAGGATTGTACAAATTATGACCCTGGGGTCAAAATTGGCCCCGCCCCAGGGGTCACTTGATTTCACATAGGCTAATATAGGAAAAACTTGAAAAAATCTTCTTCTCCGAAACCACAAGGCCTAGCCTTTTGATTTTTGGTATGTAGCATCATCTTATGGGCCACTACCAAGATTGTACAAATCATAGCCTATGGTGATAAATGACCCCGCACCAGGGGTCACTTGTTTTACATAGAGTTATATAGAAAAATCTTAAAAATCTTCTTCTATGAATCCATAAGGCCTAGAGCTTAGATATTTGGTATGTAGCATCATCTTATGGGCCACTACCAAGATTGTACAAATCATAGCCCTATGGTGATAAATGACCCGCACCAGGGGTCACTTGTTTTACATAGAGTTATATAGGAAAATCTTAAAAAATCTTCTTCCATGAATGCATAAAGCCTAGAGCTTAGATATTTGGTATGAAGCATCATCTTATGGGCCACTACCAAGATTGTACAAATCATAGCCCTATGGTGATAAATGACCCCGCACCAGGGGTCACTTGTTTTACATAGAGTTAAATAGGAAAATCTTAAAAAATCTTCTTCTATGAATCAATAAGGCCTAGAGCTAAGATTTTTGGTATGTAGTAGCATCTAATGGTTCATTACAAAGATTTTCAAAGTCTTGGCCCTACGGTGATAAATGACCCTGCGCCCAAGTCTTCTCTGAAACCATATGGCCCATTGCTTAGATATTTGGTGTGTAGTATTGTCAGGGGTAAAATGTTTTAGATTAAGTTATATCAGAATCCTTGTCTGTTTAAAAACCTTGACATCAGTTGAAGCAATGGTACTCAGGTGAGCGATTCAGGGCCATCATGGCCCTCTTGTTTATTTTCAAATGGTACAAATTGAACCTGGCTGATATTTACAAGAATGGTGTCAATGCACAGGTGATGTATGTCTGTAAAGCGTGTGATGTTTGGTTGGTTTTTGTGTCAAACCCTGTTTGTATTCATAATCATGATTACCATTATCAAATTATTATTTATGTTTTGTCCATTTTTAATGAATTTATATATTGATAGATTTATGTTTGTAAACTTTAAATGGTTTACAGCAGTAAAATAATGAAATCTACTATCTTGTTCGTTTTTGATGACTGTCGGAAAGGCAGTACAGTAAAGATAATAAGAAAACCGTCATCATACCGCCGCCACTAGGTCATCATTGGTACCCGGACTGTTGATTGAGAATATTATTATAACTATTATTGGATATGGGAACCGAAGATGGAACTATACTCAAGGACTCTAAAAATGCCTTGTGTTTAAAACTCCAATATTTCACAGACTGAGCACTTCTTCGAGATCTTAAAGTAATTTCTTTAGTCTTACAAAATAGGGGCAGTCGTAGGCTAGTGGTTAAAGTGTCTGCTTTGGGAGCGGTAGGTCGTGGGTTGGATCCCCGATCGTGGCACACTAGTCATTATATGATACAAAAAAGTACTAGTAGATCCCTGATTGGCGTCAGCATTTATACACGGTAGTTCCAGTACTAGTTGGTCGCGTGTCGGGATCTCTCTCGGACAGGATGTACGTTTGGCATGCAACAATTTATTGCTAAAATATACCTAATTAGTATTACTCCAGCACACCTGAGCAGGACGTATCCTTTGTCCGGCATCCGTCGTCTTCTACCCGGATGCCTCCGTGCATGCGGGGTCTTCCTCCACCTGTAATTAGCTGGACGTCGCTATATGACTGAAATACTGTCAAAGCGACGGTATTGTTAAGTTCATCCGTCGTCAACAATTTCCTTTTATCCAGATCTTCTGAACCGTTGAATGTATTTTGATCACACTGCAAAGTACTGCTCCTTTCAAAACCCGTTCAAATTGTTTTGATTGGTTGAAAAAAAGGTCACATGAAGTAAAATAGATTTTTAAAATAATGCAAACTTGAAAAATCTTCTGCAAGGCCTAGAACGTAGATATTTTATGTGTATCACTGTCTATTCACGGGTCGAAATTGGCTCCGCACCAGGGATCGCTTAATTTTACAAAGATTTATAAAGGAAAAACTTTTCTTGTCAGAAACCACAAGGCCTGAATTTCAGATATTTTGTGTGTACTGTATAACGCGGGTTAGTGGACAATAACCCAGTTTGTTCAAATCATGGCTTTGGGATCAAAATTAGCCCCACCTCGGGAATCACTTTACAGACTGTCAGCTGATTCCTATTTTCCTATATTTTTAAAAGAAATCCTATATTTTTGAAAACCAATATTTCCTATATTTTGATTCTTTTTCCTTTTTCTTTAAATGTCGCAAATTAAATGAAAAAAATATTAAGATGAATGTATTGCTGCCTCTCGATAACTGTCAATTTGCAGTTGAAAACTCCTCCATCTAGCAGAGCATCTCAGCCTTTGAAAGGTGCAGCTATATACACGTTGCTCAACCATTTGGGCATCTTTGATGTAGGGTATGCCAAACTACATATCTTAACCCTTTCCCTCATATAGACTCATTTTGACGCACTCAATAGGTACCACATAAAGCCTGATCTGCAGAAAGCCAAACTCAAACCTTTCCAAATTTAATTAAAAAATCCTCATTTCCAGACCACTGATGAGCAGCGAACAGCATAAAACCTGATCAGCCTGCGAGTTACTCGCAGGCTGATCTGGTTTTATGCTGTTCGCATGGGTCTTTTCATGGTTTCCTCTATGAGGGAAAGGGTTAAAACAATGTCACAGCTAGGCCTAGTTGATTAAGTTTCTTCTGCTTCGGGTGTGGATGGGGGGATAAGATATTCATTATTTATCTAAACCAAGCATTCTGCCATCTTTCACTACTAAAATAATGAAATGGAAACCAGTCATTAGATTAGTAATATGCATATAGGGAATATTCTTATCTTCTTACTTTCACTGATAAATCAGCAATCAGAAATAGGTTTAAAATCTCCAGTAATGTTTACTCGTAAAACACGAATGTTTTGAAAGCAACATGAAACTATAAATTCAGATTTTACATCATGACGTGAAGTTTAGGCAAACATAGTACTTAACAATATTTATTATCACAGTGAAAAGTAAAACGAGTTATGCAATGAGATAAGATTGCATATTTCAATAAGAATATTATTAGATATTTAAGGAAGAAAAAAGTCAGATTGATAATATCATGAAAGTTCAGATAAGCGTGTTATGAAATAGTTATAAAATGTTCTTGGAGATAACTAGAGAAATATCTGTAATGAAAAATCTGATCAAACAGTAATTCTATACACAAGGATTTTAATCTAATCTGAGTCTCTACGTAAGCAACGGATCTTTGACAAATATTCCCTGCAGAATATCCTGTGAGATGGAAAATACATTTCTACATATTTTTTTGTGTCACCTGCTGTAAGCACACCCAGGGATCTGTTTGTCACACTTTTTCCGCCACACTTCAGCAGGTGACACAGGTGTTCAAAAGGACACTCTTATTTAAAGTATGTATTTAGATTTCAGAATTTGAAAACTTTTCATGTAAAAGAAAAACAACTGATTTAGAATTCCTTTATTTTTCTGAAAAATATTAGAAGTGCTGTTCTTTTACAACTTCACTATGCCCTTTTCATATCCTCGGGAGAAACATAAATACAGTTATCAATATGGTTTACATATAAAGAAGAATAACTGGGATTCATAATTTTCTGAGGCAGGAGTCTTAGATCCCTGCTTATATAGTATTTGAGATACATACAACTGAAATGTCAGCTTCATAGACCCTTTTAACCTGAAAATGCAGCAGTACGATGAAGATTTGTGGTCACAAGTTGTTGATACAAAGGACTCCGCAGAAATATTTTCACATGAATAAGGCATTCTTTAATGGAATAAAAACAAAAATTCTAATCTGGAAATCCCTAGGAGACCTTATTTAGGGTCTAATTTTGGAAAAGAAAAAAATCCCAGTCAGCGACATGTCGGGTCTTAAAGCACTCTTTACTTTTAAAATTCTGGACGGAGCACTGTAAAAGGTTATTGCCAGTGTGTATGTTGCTTGGTGAAGATTTTGTAGAAACATTTGCTTTAAGTAAAATTCAAGTTTAATGATTATAACCAATACCGCTAAACAAGTAAGTAGTTTTCGCTTCACATGCCTCCGAGTGAAGACTTTATACTGAAAAATTCCTATATTTTGTCTTATAAATGGTCTCAAACTCCTATATTTTTGAGAAAAAATATCCTATATTTTTCCTATATATTGATCAATACTCAGTCGACAGCCTGACTTTATTCAATATAGGTTTTGACATTCTAACTTTGGACCGCAGATAAGTTTTTGTGCGGAATTCAGATGATCTTGCTGTTCTTCGCCTGCATGGATGTATTCAGGTCAGGCTATGCTATGATAGACAATGGAGGCAATGCTTCTCAGATGAGCGAATTCATGGCCATCTAAATCTAAAATTTTCCGAGGTGAGACGTTTTTTAATGTCCTTAAGTCCCGTCACCTATACTACCATTATATGAAGACAACTTGGGATGTGAGGGTATCAGTTACCTGTAGTGATAGTTCTATTTTGTTTTTGTTTATAAAAGATAACATAAAACTGCTGTTATTCAAAGGTGGAGGGGCATATTTGAGTTATGTGAAATGGGTTTACGAAGCCGTTAATCAAAAGCAGGCATTGTTGAAATGCATAATTACCACAGCCATTCTCACCGTTTCGTATCACTCCGCGCTCAGTAGCGAATCACTGCTTGTAACTTAGTTGTCGGAAAACGTGTTATATGGCATATGACCTTTGCCTCTATCGAGATCAACCTTTCTTAAACGCTGGTGTTAAACTTACATGTAAAGCTAGTTTAGCATGTAATTCCTGCCGACAGTCTTTCAACGCACTGTGCGCTTTGATTATACCCCCAGATACGAAGTATATGGGGTATATATTGGAGTCAGTCCGTCAGGCGGTTTGTCCGTCTGTAGACGAGATTTAAAATAGGCTACCTTTGGTCAGATTTTGATGAAACTTCTTAAGACTGGTAAAAACCAAGCCTAGCTGCGCATTTCATTCGACTCGATTTTAAATGAGTTATGGCCCTTTGTTATATTTCTTAAGTATATTTTGGGTTGGATTTTGATTTAACTTCACAATATTAAAACGCACCAATCGTAGATGTGCATATCTTTGGCACGTTTTGATCGGCTGGATTTTAAAAGAGTATGGCCTTTGTGTAATTTATTGAATATAATTTGTCGACACTATGTCTCGGCTAACAATGGTTTGATTTTGAATTATCTTCACAGCATTAATAAGTACTATATAGTTGTCACATCATGACTGGCCTGATTTTAAATTAGTTATGGCTCTTTGTTATATAAATTGAATATATTATGTCCGCACTTTTACTTGGCTACTCATGGTCTGATTTTGAATCATCTTTACAATATTGATATGTACCAAGTCTAGTCTAGGCACGTCTTAACCGGCTTGATTTTGTATGAGTTTCGGCCCTTTGTTATATTTATTGAATATATTTTGCCAAACTGTTTTTCAGCTACGACTGGTCAGATTTTCATTTAACTTCGCTATAGTTACAAATATCATGACTAAGGCATATCATGCTTCTTACATGTTTCATTACGTTATGCCCCTTGTCGTACTTCGTAAATTTATTATGCCCCCTTCGAAAAAGAGGGGGGCATATTGTTTTGCAAATGTCGGTCTGTCGGATGGTCGGTCGGTCTGTCTGTCGGTCGGTCATTCCGTCGGTAGACCACTTCGTTTCCGATCGATAAATGGAGAACGCTTGGGCCCACATTCCCCCAACATCAATGGGTGATTGGTCATGACTAGTTTGGTCAAAGGTCAAGGTCACAGTGACCTGAAATGTGAAAATCGTTTCCGATTAATAACTGGAGAACCCTTGGGCCTACATTCCTCAAACTTTATGGGATGATTGGTCATGACTAGTAGATGAACCCTATTGAGTTTGGGGTCACTTGTTCAAAGATCAAGGTCACAGTGACCTCGAATGTAAAAATCGTTTCTGATCAATAACTGGAGAACCCTTGGGCCCACATTCCTCAAACTTCATAGGGGGATTGGTCATGACTAGTAAATGACCCTTATTGATTTTGGGTTCACTTGGTCAAGTCAAGGTCACAGTCTCCTTGAATGTGAAAATTGTTTCCGATCAATAACTGAAGACTGCTTGGGCCGCCATTCCTCAACCTTCATAGGATGTTTGGTCATAACTAGTAGATGACCCCTATTGAATTTGGGGTCACTTGGACGAAGATTTTCTCATTTGAAGAAATCTTTCCTGATCAGTAACTGAATAATGCTTGAGCCCGGCTTCCTCAAACTCCAAAGGGTGATTGATCATAACTAGTAGATGACTCCTATTGATTTTGGGTTCACTTGGACAAAGGTCAAGGTCACATTGACCTCAAATGTGAAAATCGTTTCCGATCAATAACTGGAGAATGCTTCTTCATAGGGTGGTTGATCATGACTAGTAGATGATCCCTATTGATTTTGGGATCACTTGGTCAAAGGTAAAGGTCACAGTCACCTTGAATGCGAAAATCGTTTCTGATCAATAACTGGAGAACGCTTAATCATAGGGTGATAAGCCATGACTAGTAGATGATCCCTATTGATTTTGAGATCACTTGGTCAAAGGTCAAGGTCACAGTCACCTTGAATGCGAAAATCGTTTCTGATCAATGACTGGAGAACGCTTGGGCCCACATTCCTCACACCTCATAGGGTGTTTGGTCGTAACTAGTAGATGACCCTTTTTGATTTGGGGTAACTTGGACAAAGGTCAAGGTCGAAGTGACCTTGAATGTGAAAATCGTTTCCGATCAATAACTGGAGAACGTTTGGGCCCACATTCCTCAAACTTCATAGGGTGATTGGTCATAACTAGTTAGATGGCCTCTAACGATTTTGGGGTCACTTGGTCAAAGGTCAAGGTGACAGTGACCTCAAATGTCAAAATTGTTTCTAATCAATAACTGGAGAACGTTTCGACCCACATTCCTCAAACTTCATAAGATGATTGATCATGACTAGAAGATGACCCCTATTGATTTTTGGGTCACTTGGCCAATGGTCATGGTCACAATGACCTCGATGGGAGTAGGGGAGCGTAGTGGGGCATATGTGTCGTTCCCACAAGGCTTGTTTTATCTGCTCTATTTCTCAGCTACTATTGGTCAATCTCAGATTTTGATTTCAAAGCAATAGCAATATCTACCTTTATATCTATATCTTTCACTTATCTTTGACATGTCATGAATGTACCAGCGCTCTATTTTTTTTGTTTGTGTTTCATTTTTATCCTTCAACTTTGGCAAGACTGTCTCTTACATGGTCACAGTAATTGTGATAAAGCAGTATCTTGGGGTATTAATCATCCAGGTCTTGTTACCAATAGATGTTCTTTATTTTCAAATTGTTGAGTTTCAGGAAAAGTTTATTGAAGCAAGGCCTGGTCGTTTAAAAAGCGATGACAGTGAGATCAGACAAATAAGTGTTTTTGCTTTTAAAGACAAAAGTTCAAATGTAGCTTGGTTGAAGAGGAGTATTTGTGTCATTTAGGTTAAGCTTAATGTTACGAAATAGGAAATGTCTGGAGTAAGGTACTGTGACCAAACTCGGTGTAAAGATAGCTTTCATGAATTGCTTTTGGAATCCTGGTCATTGTTACAATGTGCAAAGGTATGACCTCTGTGCAAATTCTTCATTAACAAGTTAGTATTCCTGTAGCTTTCAAAGTTGAAAAAATGACAGACGTCTTAAGGTAAAAACCCTGTAATGGTTCCGCTACATTTCGGAACTCATGGCCTTTCACGGAGGTTTCCTAATCTTAGCATTTAATCCATTTACTCTCAGAACAATAGTTTTTTTACCTTTCGGCTTTATCGCATAGTCTGCATCAGCTGACTGCACTTAGATATGGTCAGCGTGTGTCACGTGACTTTGAGTCGTCACGTGACACCAGAAGAAAGCTCCAACCCCTCGTAAGATGCTAAGATGAATAATCAGGAGAAAGAGAACAACCGTCATTGTTTTAAGGTTTCTTAATGTTTCATTAGGTTATCTTGGTTATCTTTGTAGAGATTAAGTGGTCCAAGACGTAGCAGAACCATTACAGGGACTTTGCCTTAAACCCACAAAGGCTTGAACAAGAAAATTAAATACGTGACAACTATAAAACGTGCCGTGCCCGATATTCGTAACTCTACCTTGTCTCATTGTTGAATTACATCTTTTTTTTTCTATTTACCTCCCTTTGTTTATTTTATTTATTTATTTATTATGAAAAATTGTTCAGGGCGTTACTTTGATAATATTAAATGAATTAAACAATAAAACATAATATATTTAGATAAGGACTAGTGTAAATAAGAGACATGCTGTGTCCAAAATGATTTTTATCTTGTCCGATTTTTTAGCTCACCTGAACAAAACGAGCTCATGATCTCTGTCCGTCGTGCGTCATTCTGCGTCAGCAGTTTGTTTGTGAATACTCTAGAATAAAAAAAAATGACCAAATCTTAATAAAACATTGTCAAAATGTTTGTCTGAATCAAATCTTGGATTAGTTCGAAATAGGCTATATGAGGTCAGAAAGTAGATGTCTAGGTCAAATCCGTGAAAAATGTTGTGAACACCCTAGTGGCTACACGTTTGGCCCTGAAGACAAGGGTCCTCAGGTGAGCGACAAAGGACCATCATGGCCTTCTTTTTTGTAGGTATGTACAAAACAACAACAACAACAACAAAAAAAGAAAAGAAAAGGCAAACAAACGCCAAAACGGTATGTGACTAGTGCTTACCTTCAATAATAGTTATAGTTTTTGATTCAGATTTACTGTAGCAATTTAACAGCATTAAATTAAAAATTTATATTGTGATAAAAGTAAAAACCAACTGGTGTCTTGCAAGTCCAATTCCGACCCTGATGGCCTTCACATATCAAATACGTGAAAAACGATTTGGTACACCCGCATTGATTGGCACTCAGCATGTAAGGATATTTCTTGGATGGTTGGTGGTCACTGTCAGTGTATTACGACTTAGTGTGGCGATATGCCACTTGTCTATGTGTTTTATCAGTATGAGACACTATCTCATCTGTCTCATGTATACACTCTCCAAATAACTGTAAATGCAGGCAAATATACAAACAGGTTCAAAATTGGTATTTTATCATATGATATGTTCATAAAGAGCTGCGTCCGATACTTTCATTGAATAAACAATTGTGTTTACTATGCACCCGTCAAATCTGTTAAAGATTGAATTTATCATTACATCCATTCAATGAACTATCGCTGCATTATGCAGTCCAAAGATCAAGAGAAAAATGTTTACAAAATAAATTTGTCACCTAAATAACTAAAATCAACTGGCCAGTGTGGGGGTCGAACCCACGACATTCGCGTTATTAGCACGACGCTCTAACCGACTGAGCTAACCGGCCATATTTGTTACAAGAAGTCACATGACAATATTTCTTTCGGCTACTTGCACTTAGCTTCGAATAGCACTTGAGAAAAAGCGAACTGGACCCATAACCCAGAGGTCTTAGGATCGAAACCTTGACCCTTTTTTTTTTAAAATTATTTACGTATATTATAGACTTTCCTTAAATTAAAATCTTAGCTTTAATTTACCCGTTTAATCTGCTAATGTTTTTTTTTAATATATTTTTTCACGATATCCTCATTCCATATTTATATGTAGATTATATACATGTACGTGTATTATACATATAGATTTTAAACATGCACTTCATCGTTAACCCCCTCGTCTTCATAACATCTTTCCTAGAGAAAATGGTCCGATGATCAAAACTGCTCTGCTAGTTTCTTTACCATCGACATGTACATGTATATCCTTTGTTGTCAGTATTGTGTTTCGTCAGATCACCTACCGTTTTACCTCCATACAGTATCTAGGCAGCAGAGTGGCGCAGTGGAAGCGTGCTGGGCCCATAACCCAGAGGTCCGAGGATCGAAACCTCGCTCTGCTAGTTTATCTTTTTATATTTGATATATATTTTATAGCTTTTTAATTAGATATAAAAAGCACTAGTACTTAACATCTGCACACCATCACATAATTTCATGTTAATATTTCGAATGCTTTCTTCGGCAAGGGTTCTACATAAAAAGAGATGTACGGGATTGTTCAACACTTTCGTTCACCTTTCCCTAAATCAAAAGATAAGCTATTCGGCGAAATATCGTATATTCTCGGCGCGAATTCTCGGAGGTGCGAGGCAGAACAAGAGTTCAGTGTAAAGCGATAAATAAAATTTAATACGTTTGTAGGGAATATATTGATGCATTCTGGAATAAATTTAATATACATATCACAGGGTGAGAAAATTGTGCAGCCTGACCGGGACTCGAACCCGGGACCTTTCGCTTACAGGCCAAATGCTCTACTGACTGAGCTACCCCCAGCATACATAGCTTAATGGACCAACTCCGTCCAGTAGTTACTTCAGTTATTCGAAAGTACAAGCGCACCAGAATACAATATCACAATATCGCTGTCGCGCCGAGAGTAGACGAGATTTCCTTCACACGCTTATTTGAGTAGCGAATCTGCATGTTTAGATATTTGGCTTAAAGTATACGATAGATGAAGTCCGAAGGTCAAAACTTTGTTTTTTAAGTTGCCTCATATGGTGGCATATTTCTGCCAGCCACTTATCCACTTAGCTATGTTGAAACTTTTCTGAAAAATTGTCACATATTACGATAATATGAAAGCGAATATCCATATACTAAGTGATATGGATAAGTATAGTGCTGAGCCAAAGCAAATTATGACCAACATAATGCTCAGGACCTATGCATGATAATAATCACCAAAGCACTTAGAACACTGTCAGAAGCGAAATTTAAACTGTGTGAATTATAAAGTCAACCCCCCCCCTTTTTGTGGTATGCATGTAAAAAAATCAGGGATGTTAAATCTTATGAAAACAACAGGTAAGATAGGATATTTTATTTATTAAACAAAAAAGACTTTACTTGACTATTTGAGTTTACCATCGCTTCGACATTATTTCAGTCATATAGCGACGTCCAGCTAATTACAGGTGGAGGAAGACCCCGAATGCAGGGAGGCATCCGGGTAGAACTACCGAACTACCGCAAGCCAGCTGGAAGGCTTCTTCACATGAAAACCCGAATGAACCTGCCGGGATTCGAACCCACGCGGTGAGGGGCTGAAAACAAAAATGGATAAGGAATAGTGGTTCTTAGTATTGATCCTCTCAATTCATGAATTTGCTGTAGACAATTTTAAAAGAAAAGCAAGAAAACGGGACAAGATAAAGTTATTGTTCTTTGTTTGTCACTTCACATCCCCCCCCCCCCCCCCCCCCCCCCCGTGTAAAGAATGAGATATCCATGCCTTCAAAAGTTTTTATATGTTCTAGAAAAACATAATTTCACCATTTCGACCTCTCTACAAATAATTTATATAGAGAGAGGTCGATTTTTTTTTACTGAATATCCTGTTGTCTATGATTTAAATCAAAAGGTAAACAAACGCAAAATAATGGAGGCATAAAAACTAAATTAAGAAAATTCTAAATATATAACCCAAGAACATAGAAAATAAGTGGAAAAAAAAACGGTTTCAGCTGGACTAGAACTTACGGCCCCTTGCAAGAACAAAATACGATGCTCTTACCAACTGAGATAATTCCGCAGCCGTAAATTTTTAGTGCAAATAAGGTTATTTATAGGTTGTTTAATGACTGAAACTGCGGATGAACACTGAATTATAAACGTGCTTCTTTTACAGTTTTATTTGCCCAGTAATTGTGATTATACCCAATGCTTTCAAAATCCTGCAATATATCTAACTTTTATCAAAACTGCAATGTTGACTTCTACAACCAGGGGTACTATTTGTCAGCGCGAATGTATGGATAAGTGGCGGTAATGTGTTTGTTAGTAGAAAATTCACTGTCTGACTTTCGCTTCTAATAATAATAATAAAACATATCGTAGAACTAGCAGCAGATTAGTACTGAGCCCATTCCCCAGAGGTCCGAGGATCGAAACCTTGCTCTGCTAGATCAATTTATTATGTTATACATGTATATTACATTTTACCTTTAAAAAGTCGATAGCATATTCTACCCGTTAAATTTTTAAACATTTTATTTATCATTGAGGTAAAATTACATATATTTATCTAATTATTCTGAATAAATATAGATTATGTAGACCCTACATGCACGAGTATTTGATCGTTGACCGATTTCGTCATTATTTCATCTTTCCGAGAAAAAAAAGGGGGTGGGGGTTCAGAGAATCTAAACTTTGCTTAGTTCTGTTTCTTTACTATCGGGTGGGTGGTGGTGGTGGTGGAGGGGGAGGGGGGTTTCAGAGAATCTACACTTTGCTTAGTTTTGTCTCTTTACTATCGGTGGTGGTGGAGGGGGGGGGGTTCAGAGAATCTACACTTTGCTTAGTTTTGTCTCTTTACTATCGGGTGGTGGTGGAGGGGGGGGGGGGGGTTTCAGAGAATCTACACTTTGCTTAGTTTTGTTTCTTTACTATCGGTGGTGGTGGTGGTGGTGGAGGGGGGGGGTTTCAGAGAATCTACACTTTGCTTAGTTTTGTCTCTTTACTATCGGGTGGTGGTGGAGGGGGGGGGGTTCAGAGAATCTACACTTTGCTTAGTTTTGTCTCTTTACTATCGGTGGTGGTGGAGGGGGGGGGGTTTCAGAAATCTACACTTTGCTTAGTTTTGTCTCTTTACTATCGGGTGGTGGTGGAGGGTGGGGGTTGGGGGGGGGTCAGAGAATCTACACTTTGCTTAGTTTTGTCTCTTTACTATCGGGTGGTGGTGGAGGGTGGGGGTTGGGGGTGGGGTCAGAGAATCTACACTTTGCTTAGTTTTGTCTCTTTACTATCGGGTGGGTGGTGGTGGTGGTGGAGGGGGGGGGTTCAGAGAATCTACACTTTGCTTAGTTTTGTCTCTTTACTATCGGGTGGTGGTGGAGGGGGGGGGGGGTTCAGAGAATCTACACTTTGCTTAGTTTTGTCTCTTTACTATCGGGTGGTGGTGGAGGGGGGGGGGTTCAGAGAATCTACACTTTGCTTAGTTTTGTCTCTTTACTATCGGGTGGTGTGGGAGGGTGGGGGTTGGGGGGGGGTCAGAGAATCTACACTTTGCTTAGTTTTGTCTCTTTACTATCGGGTGGTGGTGGAGGGTGGGGGGTTGGGGGGTGGGGTCACACAGAATCTACACTTTGCTTAGTTTTGTCTCTTTACTATCGGGTGGTGGTGGTGGTGGTGGAGGGGGGGGGGGGTTTCAGAGAATCTACACTTGCTTAGTTTTGTCTCTTTACTATCGGGTGGTGGTGGAGGGGGGGTTTTCAGAGAATCTACACTTTGCTTAGTTTTGTTTCTTTATTATCGATATGCATTATCTTTCAGATCACGATTGAGCCTAAGCATTATACTCGTCAGACCACCTCCAGATTTTTATACCTAATCTCATATTTACATTACTGAAAATCATCGCCAAATTATTCAGTCCAATGAGAAAACTAAGTAAATATGAATTTATTTCAATAGAAATAGATGTTTAATAAATAATAATAAACTACACAGTCCAGTAAACGTGTCAGAATGGAAAGATGGTGTCGTTTTGAGTGCAAATTGACTACCATGATACTAAATATAACCTGTATTTTTAATAACTCGACATATTTAGTAGCTCGAAAAAGCACTTCTAAAGCTGTTTATAGTGTCGCAGTTTATTTCAATTTCCGATCCTCCATCGTTTTAGGACGTTCTTGGTATAACAGAATATTTATAGATAGTGAAGCTTAATTTAAGGTTGAATTCCAATCAAAGAGAGCATGGTCAGTCACGTTGCACATTAGCATCCAAGGATGCTGACGGAAATCGTTGCCTGATATAGACACTGCTAATTCCCTATACGCCTGCGCATTAGAAGTTAAAATCTTATGCAACTAAGTATCATGTACATGTTTAGATAAATACATTAGAACCTCGTTAAACCGAAGCTGAAAACTTCAATATTACGAAGATTAAAAAAACGATTACGGTAAACTTCGGGTTTTTGTTCATGTATGTCTGCGGTTTCATAATCGGTGCGTATCGTGTAAATCACCATTTTTTTTTTTTTTTTTTTTTTTTTTTACTCTGTCATGCACGTATAGTATTTGTCAGTTATAAAAATAAAATAGATATTACATGCTCTTCTGAGATTCATCCGATTAAAAAACAATCGTTCAGCCCGGATTGACTTGACTTGACTATTTGAGTTTACCGTCGCTTCGACAGTATTTCAGTCATATAGCGACGTCCAGCTAATTACAGGTGGAGGAAGACCCCGAATGCACGAAGGCATCCGAGTAGAACTACCGACCTACCGCAAGCCAACTGGAAGGCTTCCTCACATGAAAATCCGAATGACCCTGCCGGGATTCGAACTGACGCGGTGAGGGGCTGCATGAGTGTTAAAGTCAGCGACTTTACCCTTTCGGCCACGGAGGACCCGTTACACATTTAGTTCCCCGCTTGCGCTCTATACGCAATCAAACAACAGGGTTTAGGGACTTGTAAAACCATTATAAATAGATAGAGACACGCGCATGATAGCTTTTTGGATTACTTTGATTTTACCAAGCAAGCCTGAACCCTCTGTCTGTATATATAATACAGTTCTTAATAATTTTGTGTTTCCAGTAAATTAAAAAAAGAATCATCTTTTAAATTGATAAAACATGTATTGATAAAACATGTAAAAACATATTTTTTAAAATGTGGTCTGAATAATTTTTGGATGGATCATTACTTTTGTAATGCTAAATGGGTAAAAAATAAAGTCGACCAAAAATTGTCAGATTTATATGTGAATGAATGGTTTAGTGAAATTAACACCTCTAGGAAGTGAATTATATATAGATTGTTCAAAGAGAAGTTTTGTTTTGAAAGTTATTGAATAAAATCCCTTAAAATTCTCGAATTACATGATAAAATTTAGAACCATACAAAGCATGCAACATGGTGAACAATATTTATATGAATAATTATGTGAGATATGTGAGAGTGACATTATAACCAGCTGACTTTAACATCCAGATGTATAATTATTTATCAAAACTACTTTGATGGTAAGATAGTCAAGTATTAAAATGAAAAATTAAGTGTATTTTCTCTAAGTTGGAATACTTTTTTTTTTTTTACAATTAATTGCTAATTTAATTAATAATTCTTTGTTTTCAGTGCTCAGAAATTCCAAAAATTAAACATATTTGGTCTGTTTGAATAATACTTTGGTAGGTACTTTGATCGTAAACATGTATAAAATTGACAAATAAGAATAAAATTAAATTAATCTTCTAAATCATTCTATTACATAAATTGCACTTCCTATCATGTCTTGCAATTTGCCTATGTCTACCAGATTCTATTGATAAATCATGAGAAGACAGTCTTAACCGTGCAATTATATTTATATGATTACTATTTTCTAATAAATGTAGAAATGAGGCTCTTTCCATAGTGAATTTAATTTCTTTGAAAAGATACAATGACATACTTTCGCTTACACCTGCCTACCAGTGGGTAAAACAGAACTATTTAAAGCGATTTAATAAGATTATACAAAACATATTAACATTTACTGACTCTGGGTATAACCAAACATCATTAAAACCAGCCTGCTGAAAGATATTTCTTATTTTTGACGACCAATTAACTATATTATCATTTTCGGTGATTTATCTCCTATGTAATTTTACAATATTATTCAACAATGCAGTCTCACGCTTTGTTACAAATAAATTTAGCCAATATCTAACAATTATAACATACCGTGCTATGTACAGTGGATATCTTCCTAACTCTGTATATATAGCTAAAGTATTTGTAGATAATTTGACATTCAGCAGCCATTTACAAAACTTTCTATGAACAATTTCTAAGCAGCCAGCCTTAAGGTGGTCCCATACCTCGCATCTATGTTAATAATTGACAAACATATGAATCAAACAAACATGATATTCGCAAATAAACTTGTAAACTTTAAGGGTGAACTGAACACGGGACTGGGGATGACACGTGCATATAGATCAGCAATAATCAACCATTTCCTGTGGAACATGCGTTCATCAACCAAACCTCGAAAAAGGTGTGCAAAACTTGCCTGAGTCATCACACGAAAAGCTTGGTTACCAACCCAGGTAAGATTTGTGATAAGGACAAATTATTTGCTTACGAACACTTTTGAAAATTCACATCGAAAAAAAAAAAATGTATAAATTGCAATCTCGGGACCGAGATTTTGACTTCGAAATAAATGAAAAATCAAAAAAGAAAAGTAGGATAGAAAATCTGATTTTTAATTAAAAAAAGAAGAAACTGGGATTGATAAACTAAACTTAGAAATGGCAAGTAATTCGATTTAACGATGTTCGATTTTGCGAGGTTCTTCTGTAAATCTTAATCTTAACACAAAGCTCCTATGTTACAGGTTACCGTAAGTAACAATCAGTTGGAATACATTAGTGGCAGAACCTACGATGAAAGGTTTGGCAAACATGAAGAGGATCGATAAAATTGAAATAAATAAATAAATAAATAAATAGAAGCAGACCTTGATCCCCAGAAGTTCGCAAAGATTTAGACCACTCCAGTATTAAAAATAAAAATTGCAAAATAGAAAATTTACGCCATACAACAGGCCCCGTGTTCTCGAAAATAAAATGGTACTTAAGTATGATTTTCATACTCAAACTCAAAATATGCCCATCACTGGGGATTTCAGGATGACACTCATATTTGAGCCTAAATTCGTACTTTAGTATTTTCGAGAACTCAGGGCTAGGTCTTCATGTATTTAGATAGGAGTATTCGTTTATTACTGGGAAACTTATCTTTAGATCCACTGCATCCGTACATCTTCCGAATGATTTATTTCCATAAACGTATTAGAACATTTTCGCTCTCTTTTTTTTATCAAAGGAATGGTAATTCTTTTGTATAAGTATTCGTCCTTGGAAGTCAAAGGATGGAAAATTTGCCTTGCGAGACCCTTCCTGTTGAGAGTAATAAAGTAGAAAATGCTTTTTACTTTCAACAATTGTCGGTATTTTGTGATTGCTATATCATTTAGATTTTCATTTGTAGATTTGTCCATCACTTATGACATTAAACTATTTCCTATCATCTATCATTAGTTGGGTAAAAGTAAAATCCTACTATCATTCATTGCTAAAGTAAGTATATGACGGAGCTACATTACTAGGTAATTTAAATCATAAAAAGTATATATAAATATATATCGAAGTTTGTACAAAAACCAGTTGAGTAAGTGGAAGAGCTAGTATTGGGCCCATAACCCATAGGTCCGAGGACCGAAACCTAAAACAGCTAGTTCTTTTTATTGATATATTTATATTTTTCTCAGATATAAAAAAGTCATTACGAACCTTTTTTTTTCCTTCCAAGGGTGCGGTTGTGTGGTAATTTATATATATATATATCTTTATTTCCATCAAAATACTTAAGATTACAACTATAAGACATACATATGAAAAGAACATGAACTATGAGAAGCAAACATAAACATACATACAATGAAAAAACAAACAAGCAGACAACATGAATAGAAAAATGAAGAAAAAAATGTGATAGAGAGAAAATAATGATTATTATAATTATTATTAAATAAATAGTCATACAACTCACTTATCAGTTAATTATTTGGTAAGCACCAGATAGGTAATCTCAAAATACATCGCATTTGTATGTTCCTTGATGGCAATGCAGACGTATGAATCAATATATAATGTAGAGATTTAATTTACCTGCCAATAATATTTATAAATCTTGCCGAAACGAAATGCAAGACTTAAAATATGGCAGTACATTTACACATGTATTGTCTGTCTGTGATAATTGATGTCAATTTTGTTGGTGTTTGTATTGGTAGTGGTGAGATAGATTATCATGATTGAGGAAGTAATGTGATGGTGGTGAAAAAAATGTGGTGGAATGGCAGAGTCGGAGATGATGATGATGATGATGATGATGATGATTTGGTATTGCTGGTGATCGAATTGATAAAAATCATGATTTTGATAATAATGAACATTGTGATGAATTTTTATAAAAACCGATTAGTATACAAGAAGATATAGAAGCTGTTAATTCTTTGAAAACGAATAAAGCTACAGGTAGTAAGTGTATTATGACTGTATTATGAATGAATATTTAATTGCAAGTATTGATATATTAGGATCTCATTTGCGTGATATTTTAACGCAATTTTAGATCCTGGTTGTTTCCCCGGACATGTGGACTGAGGGGATAATTATCGAAATAATTATTGCTATTATAGACCACACAATGATCTTCATAATGAATACCATAATATACATGTTGATGAACATGAAAATACATACATATGCATGTATAATCTAAAATATCATAGTGACAAATATATAGGTATAACATATAATAACAATAACTTTTCAAATAAATGACATGTATTTATGACTATATTTTAGAGTAAACACGACAGCGGAATACTTCTTTTTTATTTAAACTTATTTTATTTTACGTCGATTAGGAAACAAGTTTTAACAACTTCTTTCGACGGTTCCTGGGTTGGACCAGTACTTTGCACCTGGGAAGATCGTGAAGAATTCTTGCCTCCAACGGGGTTCGAACCCACAACCTTCGGATCCGTAATCGTTACCACTGGACCACGGCGCCCTCTTATTTCTTTGACATACACGTTATTGTTATAGACATGCGGATACAGTAAACATACATACAGAAAACAATGATGTACATGACAAATGAATTAAACGAGAATAACCTTTGGTTTTGTGGTAAGCATTACAGTCTTACTGCCTTAAGTTTCTTATCATCATTCTCTTGCTTTATATTTGCATTTCAGTAAATCATCGCTTATTTCTAGCTAAAGCGAAAACTGTGTACAATGAAAACTTATTTCGAAACAAATTTTAAACATTTAATAAGTTGCAATGTAAAAAAAAAAAAAAAAAAAAAAAAGATCTCGCCAGTGTGTATCGAACACACCACATCCACGTTATTAGCACGACACTCTAACCGACTGAGCCCCCGACATTCACATTACATTGTAATTGCTGATTTTTGTTATAAAATAAATATATAGATTTTTATTAAATTATAAGGCGTCTCGAGAGCATTATGTACCTGCAAATGATTTTTATAATCATTACATGCTGGTATTTTAATAAAGTAACGCCAATAGTTCGATTACTGGCATTTGCGCTCTTTCAAACACCAAATGTTGTGTGTATGGGGAAATAGGAAGATTTCCTCTTATCATTGTGCGTAAAATTCGTATAGTAAAATATTGGTCCAAAATTATTAAGAATCCTAATACTTTGCTGTATAAGATATATGCCAGATAATAATGGTAATTTTGTTCTGGTCTCAGATCATTAAACCTTAAGTCATTGTTTGATGATCTTGGATTATCATATCTTTTTATTAGTAATAATTTTTGTTAAGAACATTTGACCTTTACAGTCACCCCCCCCCCAAAAAAAAAAAAAAAAAAAAAAAAAAAAAAAAAAAAAACAAAAAAAAACATGGACAGTTAATACAGTGCTGGTTTTATTCGATTAATAATAGTAATAAATTAGATACATATTGTTATTTTGAAAACTCCTTTGTTGTAATGGAACCATACATTTTAAAAATTGATAATCTTTCACATTGTAGATCTCTAGCTAAATTAAGATGTTCTGCTCATGTTTGGAATTAAAAGGGATACAGAAACATTGAAAAGCAAAACAGAAAATGTGAATTTTGTAACATGAAAGTTGTAGAAAATAAATATCATTGTGTTCTTGTCTGTCCTTATTATAATAATCTAATGCGTAAGATATTACCTAAATAGTTTTTTGTTCTTGGCCATCTATTACTAAATTTAATTTTAAAATTATTATTATTGTATACTATAATTATTGTATTTAATCATATGAATATGAATATTTATACCTTAAAACTATTTGTAAAAAAATTTTTAAAATTTAATTATTTATTTCATGCTTTTCTCTTACATGTATTGACTATGTGTTTGTGACGTCATAAATTGTATGGCATTAAACTGTGTATGTAAACACCTAATAAGCTATTGAATTGAATCTGAATAAGAGTTCTAATTAGATTATGTACTTGATCGTTCAACGCTTTCGTCATACATTAACATTCGGAAGCATTAGATCAACGGTAGTTTAAGTAAAAAGAACGAAATTTCTGTTATCATTGACAAGTTAACATTTCTGTAAATCATCGCTAATTTATTCAATCGCCAACGAGTAAAATAAATATAAAGTCAACTTATGACAAAAGGGAAATTTCAACAATAGATTACACATTCAATAAGTTTTTTTTGACAATACACTAATATATAAAATGATTATACTTGATGCTGACTTGGTTGCAGATACAACCAGATAAAATGTGATTAGCATCAAAAAAATATAGAAATACTGATTTATTAATAATTACCAAAATGAACACACATCCAAAGATGACTTCAAGCAGCAAGCAATCGGATTCGGCATGAAAAGGGTCGTTATTATCGAAAATAAAGAACATTTTTGTATTTGGATAAGTTGCACTTGATTCTCAGAAGGTTACAAGTATTATAGGCTATTTCTGTAAAATGTTCAAATTTTGCCCTCCTCATTTTCAAAATCAGCAGACCATGGTCCTAACAGTTGACTCTAAAGGAATCGTGACAGAATTGCTTTAAAAAAATAACTGTAGGTTTGAGCATTTATGGTTTTGGTCGTATTTTAAGAATGGGCTAGAGCCGTTCCGTGATTTTTTCATTAGCGGAGTACTTATCAAAGCATATAAACGCAACCAATGTACCTAACTCCTTCTGTTGCAGATCTCGTTTCCTTAATTGGTGGGAATGGCATTCCTTATTTCTCAGTATTTTTCCTTAAAAAATAATTAGGGGAAGGGATATTTGGCCTTGGCTTTTCGGGAAAGCTGACCATACCTATTGCAAATTAAATATAATAAAAGATAATTTTTCATGTTTACAAAAAAGTAAATAAAAAGATATCAGAGCTGTTACCAAGTGTTTTCATATAAAAGGACATCCATTAATACATAGTGAAATTTTTTACATGCTGATTTCAGGCGAGACAAAGAAAGCACTAATGATGGTCTATGGACTTGTTATTCCGAAACCTGCGGATTAAAGCATTGAGGGTAATGCATGATTACAATGCAGCACATTCTGTTTACAAGCTTTGATTGACATTCTAGAAATAAGCAAACTGTCCTTAAGATGGGTTCCCTAAATGTTGGCGTGGGAGCAAAAGCTCTAACACACGATAATTCGAGAAAACTTAATGATCGTTTTCAGGCTGGCCCACCATTTTAAATCTGAATATAAGAAAGATAAGAAATATTTTATTATAGTGACTTGTGCATAGTATAAATATATAAACAATAAATCAATGTGGATTATTTAACACACCTGGCCCAATGGGCCTATAAGTCACCTATATAACACAACATTTATACAGTTCATAAAAAATCACACTATGATAATAGAAACAGTCAATGAAAAGAATGGTGGACATTAATGATAAAAATACATCATTTATCACATTTATAATAGCGAATTATTAATTATATGATATGATATTTTTCTGTATTACATTAGCTAAATTTAATTTCTGTTTAAATACAAAGTGTTACGACGAACTAGATATGCTTTTGTAATAAATATAAGTCTAAAAACAAACAGTAAAAACAACCTGAGTCTCCACATCAAGTTGGCAAGTTTTCTGTAACTATGAGAAAGTATTTATGATTGATTTCTTGCAAAAGGATCAAACAATCAACAATGTTTAAAGGCATCCAAATTGCGACAGCTGAAAAGCTTCGATTTGGCATTCTGGTACTGTGGGACATTGCTCCAGTCCACACAGCACAATTAGCAGTGGCAGAACCTGAAAGATTTGGCTTTGAACAAAAGCAACATGCCCTCTACTCACTGGATCACACACCGTTCGACTTATTGTAGAAGCATTAGTTTTCGTGGGGAACTAATTTTCGTTGATTTCGTGGATGACTTTATCCACGAATATTAATCCCCACGAAAACTGTTTATTTCATAGACCTCATGTTTTCTAGAATATGGTTCCACGAATATATATACCAACGAAATTGATTAAATCACAGATTCCACGAAATTTAATGTCAACGAAAATAAATGATTTTACAGTATTTGCCCTAAACTTTCAAAGTGATGAAGATGCCATTCATGATGTTTCGGCGTATTTTGAAGATCATGTTCTTGGCTTGATATCAGGTGTCCAACACTTTATTTACTTCCGGTAAGTTTAGTCTTCAAATGACTGATATAAACGGATTATTATTATCATAGATTAATCCATACAGTGTTATCCGCACGAGTGATTAACAGATTTACGGAAAATCACGAGAACTATTATAGTTCATGGTCAATGATTTTCGCGTATATTATGTTTGTAATATCAACTATGAATCCCAATAGGAGTTTCTACCGTTAACTTTTAATGTCAAGTGATATTTTTTTATGTTTAGTAAGTTACATTTTATATAATGGGGTGTATATTATTATGTAATGGCGGATCGTCACCTGTCGAGGTTAGTGAGCATATACGGTTAGCCAATTCTGTGATCTACAATGACTCTGATATGCCGTTTGCTGATATGCTGAAAATATATTGTGATAAATGGTGTTTGTCTGTTAACACTGTTAAAACTAAAGTAATGTTTTTTAGAAAGAGGGGGCCGCTCAAAAATGATGAGAAATGGGAATACGGAGGGGAAAGTCTAGATGTTGTAATGATTTTAATTACTTGGAACGGTCTATAATTACAAGGTAATTTTGATTTAAATCAGGAAACTCTTGCTGGTAAAGGTTTGAAGGTTTTAAATGTTTTGATGAAAAATATAAGAAAGTATCATTTACAGCCTAAAATCTCTTGTCAGTTATTTGATGCATTTGTTGGGGCAATTTCATACTATTCTGGAGAAGTTTGGGGTTTTACGAAGTCCAAAGAGATAGAGAGAATACATTTGAAATTTTGCAAGACTATTTTACATGTCAAAGCATCAACTAACAATATGGGTGTATATGGGGAAAAGATTCCCAATGTATGTTAGAAGATATGCCAGAATTAAAAAGTTTTGGTGTAAAATCTTATTTTCATGTAACATTATTGTTATCAAATTGTATAATGCACTAGTGACTGATGTAAGTAATGGAAATAAAAGCAATTGGGCTTTTAAAGTTAAAAAGCTGCTTGATGATTATGGGTTTTCTTACGTTTGGAATAGCCCATACGAAGTTGACCTTAAGCGCTTTCCAATGGTATTTAAGCAGAGGGTATATGATATATTTGTACAGTCATGGGCTAATAATATAGACAGATCTAACAATCTATCATTGTATAAGAATTTTAAATCGAATTTTGTACATGAAGAGTATCTAAATATTTTACTACCTAAATATAGAGTTGCTTTGTCTTGTCTGAGGCTCTTTTCTCACAATTTGAGGATTGAGACAGTAAAGTTCAAGACAATAAAATATTCTTCTTCTTCTATATTATTATGTTATGCACAAGTCAATAAAATGTTGTTCTGTTCTGTTAATTTCACATGGCAAGTGTTTATGAACCACCGGGAAGTGCTACTTGATCAGGTTTATTTTTCGCACTTTTTCACTCTAAAATATTGGTAATGTGGCCAATTTGAAATGTGTTATAATGATTTTAATTTATCGAATCTCCGGAGAAAAAAAAATCCCAGCCTCGCTTAATGTATTAAAGAATGAATGTCTATAAATTTAAAGAGACTAATGTAGAGTGGTAAATCCACAAAACATTGTATTTTGCATTTCACTCTCTTTTACCGAAAACATTGTAAGATAAGAAAAAGTTGTAATGCGCTTTGCGTTGACTTTGAAAAAAGCTTTGATAAAATTTATAGATAACACTTATTCCAGAAATTAATAAATGAAGATATAAGTACAAAATTCAGCATGTTAAAGTATGTATAACGTTATGAAAGCGTGTGTGAGATACAAATCCCAATTATCCCACTTTTTTAATCAAATATCGTTGTAAAACAAGATCAGTGCTCAACTATATTATTTTTTCCTAAACGATAAAATTACAAGTTTTGATACTAATATTGATGTTTTTGTTCCAGACGATACATACATCTTTATGCTATTGTTCGCAGACGATACATACATCTTTATGCTATTGTTCCAGACGATACATACATCTTTATGCTATTGTTCCGATTATTTACATTAGAGGAAACCAAGATCTTTATGCTATTGTTCGCAGACGATACAGTACATCTTTATGCTATTGTTCGCAGACGATACAGTACATCTTTATGCTATTGTTCGCAGACGATACAGTACATCTTTATGCTATTGTTCGCAGACGATACAATACATCTTTATGCTATTGTTCGCAGACGATACAGTACATCTTTATGCTATTGTTCGCAGACGATACAGTAATTTTTGCCCATTGCCCATACCCCTCAATCACTTCAGTCTCTCCTAAACAATCTACACACCTATTGTGAGAAATGGAATCTGAAAACTACTCAGAAAACTTAAATAATGATTTTTGTAAATGGGGCACAATCAAATTATAACTTCATATACAATTATAATATCTTAGATCAAGTTGACTCGTTTAAATACTTGGATAGTAATTTATTAAAAAGATGGAAACTGGTGTCGATCACAGAAAAAACAACAACTAGCTTCTCAATCACTTCGTGCATTACACAACCTTTTTATCATTTACAACCCACTCGATTTAAATATAAGTGATAAATGTAAACTTTTTTGACAGTTTAGTAGGCTCAATTTTAAATTATGGATCTGAAGTTTTTGGATATCACGAAGCAAGAGATATTGAATTAGTACATGGAAAATTTCTAAGGAGAGTACTCGGCGTTAGAAAAACTACGAACCATGAATGCTTATACGGTGAAGGAGGACGTTATCCGATGAAAATATTTAGGAAAATCTCTTTTATTAAATATTGGGTTAAAATTCGTCAATCTGAGGATAACAGGTTTATTAGGAAAATTTAAAATGTTAATAGAAGAAATTTTATAATATAATTATAAAACTTGAAGGGTGGAATTATAAATTTTATTGAAATTAAACAAAGAATCATTGATACTTATACACATGATGGGCATTTTTCTATAAATAGTTCAAACAAGCTTGAAACTTACCGTAAATTTAAAGAAAATTTTAATTGTGAGAAATACCTTGATAGCTAAATATTGCTAGATTTAGAATAGCCCTTACCAAATTCAAAGTATCATCACATAACTTAGAAATAAAAAGCGGCAGACATCTTAATATATCAAGGGAACAAAGATTTTGCAAAAATTGTAACATGAATAAAATAGAAAATGAGTATAATTTTTTACTAGTATGTCCAAAATTTTCTAATTTAAGACAAAACTACTTCAATAAACTCATTGGCCAAATAAGTATAAATTCAATAGAATTATGACCTCTAATTCGAATAAAACATTAAATAATCTTTCTAAATACATATACTTTGCTGAGAAAAATAAAGTCAATAACTAACTTTAAAATACTCATTTATAGGTTCATATGTATTTTAAATAAAAATATTTTTTTTTTTTTTTTAATTTTTTCTATATTTTTGTTCTCTCTCATAACTCTTTTCTGAAATGTTTTTTTTTCCATAATGCTGCTTTTCACGCATGTACATATTTATGTTTACCATTGGTAATGGCTATGAATATGCATATTGCTGTTTTATGCCAAAAGAAATAATTTTGAATTGAATTGTACAGAAATATCTCACGCCCTCAAGCGTTGTTGGTGTTTATCCTAAGTAAGACAAGGTGATCAGTCTGCTGGATGAAAAATTGTGCACTACACAAAAGCCCCATTGATTCTTTTGACAGATGTACATTATTTCCTAACATACGGAAAAACATTAATAGCGATTTGCTTTCCGTGTTAGCAAACACAATTTTACGATTTCGGAAGGTTTTACCGATGTTAGGAAAAACTGTTCATCTGACAAAAGATGTGTAGGGCACACTTTTCCCCTTTCGAATGCGTTATATACCATTTAAATTGATAAAGAAATAAAATACATCAGTTTTTCCCTCTGAATCGATACAAAATATGCTTTTCGCGAAAGCTGAAAATGACGTCATATTCTACGTGGTATGGCCACACGGAACGGATTTTTGTGTCTTGAAAATTTAAAGGTATATAATAACAGGAAAATATATTGTAGTTGTTTTTCGTGGCTTTGCATTTTGCTACTCGCGCAAAGGAGATTTAGACACGATCCACCTCTAGTCTTGCGAGAGATTCATTTTCTTACGCAGCTCGTAGTGAAAAAAAATTACACCATACTGTTCCCTCTGTGCAATGCATTGTTAGATTATGAATTTTGCTTGACATTGTTTACAGATTCCCCCTTTTCCATAAATAAATGAATGAATGAATAGGTGAATAGATCTCATTGAGGAGGAGTGCAGTGCACAAGAATGATAACTCTACCTTTCATAATTTTTTAGTTATTGCCCTTTGTTATTTTTCAGACTATTTTTTTCCTGAGCATAAGTCAAAAAGTATTTGAGGTATCAACTTAAAACTTCATAACTGTATAGAATTTTTTAGGAGGAGTGAAGTGCACAAGAATGATAACTCTACCTTTCATAATTTTTGAGTTATTGCCCTTTGTTATTTTTCAGGCTTAATTTTTGTCACAGTGACCTTGACATTTTACCGGTAGACCTCAAAATAGGGGAATTAGTAGGTCTTCACATGGGTTTCATATACTTAATCACTTCAAACATCAGTCTTCCTTACCAAAAATTTCCTTTTAAAAATGAAATATTTTACTCTCCAACACATCTAAAGTACAAGTATTTGGCTCTTGTATTTTTTTGAGATGAGATGAGTTGATTTAGTACACAGGGAAATGACTTCAGTTGATTGAGAACGCACATTTAACGCAGAAGATTGATGTTGAGAGCACATATTTAGTCGCAGGAAGGACTGAGTTGATGAGAACGCAATTGATTAGTACGCGGAATGATTGATTGATGAACGCACATTGATTTAGTACGCAGGAAGGATTTATTATGAGACGCACAATATTAGTTCCGGGAAATGACTTGAGGTGATTGAGAACGCACATTGATTTAGTACGCAGAGAAATGATGATTATGAAGCCATGATTAGTACGAAGGAAAGACCTTGTTGATTGAGAACGCACATTGATGATTTATGTACATAACGGGTTTAACAATGTGGCTTTCTGTCTTACCCTTCTATTAGAGTATTCATGCGTCTAATGAATTACTCCAACACTCTAATACAGATTGGTCTTGTATTTTTTGAGAAATGACTTGATTAGTACACAGGGAAATGACTTGAGTTGATTGAGAACGCACATTGATTTAGTACGCAGGGAAAGGACTTAGTTGATTGAGAACGCACATTGATGATTTAGCTGGTTACATAAGTCGGATTTTAATGCAATGGCTTGGCTTTCACCCCTGTTCCCATTACAGTAACCCAACTCATTTGTCAGTATAGTCGTATATTCATGTGTCTATTTAGTCTTCAATTTGTACAGGTCAAGTCGAGAATGTTCTAAATCGTAAGGAGAAATGGTGCGTTAATCATTGCAAGGTATCCCTGAATATATATAGAGAGACAATCGAGAATGGTTTAAATGTAAGAACAGACCTAGGGAATTAGAATTTTGTCGGTTTTATTGCAATACATCTCGCTAGGCCGTTATCGGCTGCATTAGTTGACCTATCGGTGCCGAAAAAAAAGTATATTGCAGCAGAGCCGAATGCAACACGTGCGGTTAGTTATTGCAACTTCCGGGAAAGCCAGGAACACATGAAAGAAAATGTAAGTACATATATGACTTTTTCATCTCTGCACCTCTGATTCTCAAATAAATAAAACTTTAAGACTTTACTTCTTCTCTTTTTCTCGCTTCCACACCATTTCCCTTTTTAGCCCCCCCCCCCCCCCCCCCCCCCCCCCTCTCTAACGAAATCTTGTTTGATATTATAACAATGAAAACAATACTTATACGATATCACATAGCATAATTTCATTAGCGGCCCATCGATGGCGTGAAATTATTTCATAATATAGAGAATACTAAAACTGTTGAATAAAGATTTTATATCATCACTGGGATATTTAGACGGATACAAGTATATATTATTTTTTTTATCTGTCTCCATAGTCATAATCAAAGCGATGAAGGCACTGAAGTTGTGTTTGTCTCAAATGAAAAAGTGTTTGAAGAGCTGAAAGTCGATCACCAATAATTAAATTTACCTTGATAAACAAAAGAAATGAGGCATTCCTGTTCTCTCAGCGCTACCAGAGCTTTGATTTGTATTCATGCAGTACCTTATCTACAACAGACTCTATTTATAGATTGTAATAATTATGCAATTTTTCTGCATAGGTCAGAGGCTCCGAACTCATTTCGGATAATAGTTATACAGGTTTCGGTCATTTTTCGTGTAAGAAATAACCACTGGAGATATCTGAGGTCGATAGATTGATGTGATTATTAGTGTTACAATGATTTGTTTTGGACTTCACGTGGGTTATTGTAACATACTAAAATGACCGAACGCTGTACATTTACTATCAAATTTATTTGCGAGCCACCTTTGCGTCGAAACAAACTATATTCGTGAGTTTGTAACGTGATCACGTGAAAAAAAGTTACGTTACATCAGCATAGAAAAATAAGTCCTGTAATGTTTTCATGTCACAGGCGATTTTTGTAGTCTGTAAGTATTTATTTTTGACACATAATTGATTTTTAAGTATTTTTGTTTAACTCTAGTATACTTACGTTGTAGAGATATATGCAACTGTTCGATCACTATTGAGAGGTTATTCGGTTTTAAATATGGGAGAACCTGGGTTGAAAACGTAGTACTATAGTTGGTGTGACTGACGTCACACACAACTAAAAACCGGGATTCCCCGTTGTTTCTTAGTGTCTACAAACGTCCAGCAGGAAATTCTAGCAAAGTCTCTCACGAGCATCGCAAAGTATAATATTTATAAAATAAATAAAGAATGTCTGTCTGTGAAATTAATAAGTTTAAACTAGTGTTGGTAGTCATGCATGTGACACAAATACTTTTAATATGTTGTATATTGTTCAAAAGTACTAAGAACATCAGTTGAGATATAAAAAAAAGTGTGAAAAATACCGGTTTTAGTATTTGGCACATACCACGTTCCGATTTTCGAATATTGAGATGTGAATATCGTTAATTATCGCACCACCGGGGGTGTTCGGATAAAAAACACTTCTTACTATAGTTCTCGTACATATGATATAAACATGACCGAGTAAAGAAATGCTTTTTCGGCCGTTAGGCATCCGGTTTCATCATCCGGTTTTCAACATCCGGTTTCGTTTTGTAGCCCGCAAAACGATGTCTAATACGCAGATGTTTTAAGGCTGTAAGTGTCTACCAAGATTGTACAAATTATTTGGATCCGTGGTATTTCAAAGAGCTGCACGGACACAGGAATTACACAACTATTAAACCAACAACAAAATCTATTGCATGTTAAACCATTCAGACACTAATTATAAAGCTGGTTACCACGGCCGAGTATATTTTTTAAAGACATTTCTTGTTTAAAAATTTGTATTCAATGTGCCAGTAAACATTGCATTTGATGTTTGTGTTGCCTTCATATACATGTATGACCGCTAATTTGACATGACAATTCAAATAGTTGAAATAATTGATTCTTACCATTATACAACCATATATACTTATTTTGTGTTACTCCATCTTTTTGAAATATTACAATTTCAGTTTTATCATTATTTACAGTTAGGTCATATTTAGAATTTGTCTAGGGGTGTTTATGATTATTCCATTGTCTCAGATAGATGCAAGCGTTGCTTGCCAAAAAAAAAAAAAAAAAAAAAAAAAAAGAAAGAAAGAAAAAACATGTGTAGAGATTTGGTGATTTGGTCAAATCGAGCTACCTGCATGTATATTGTTTTGCAATTGCAGCTCAGAAGCATATATGAAAAGAAATAACATTATCTGCGACGTATAAAACAAGGTTTAATCTAATATTTTTTTTAATTTTTTTCCATCAACACAAAATATATATATGATTCTTGTAATCATTAAAACAATTATTTCTTTTTCATCATTTTCTTTAAAGAGATCAATACAAAAAAAATGCATATATATATACTGAGCTGTTTGATAAGGTCTAAATCCGAACTGTACGTCCGTTAATGTATGATTATCTGTGGGCAACCATACATGTGATTTTGGGAAAATACGAGACACTCATGGCAAGTGGGATACAAAATATCAAACACTTTTCGGTTAATCTTCTGAATTCTTTGCTTCTAAACATGTATTTTAATTTTAACAAGTTATGCTGCTGCTGCTGATGATGATGGTGGTGGAATGATAATTATTGTTGTGCATTCCCATAATATGACATGCAATGTGCAACCAAGCGTGTCACAACATAACAATTAAGACTTGAACCGCGTAGTTCTTTCTACTTTTTCATCAGGAAGATGTCGGATCTCACCAACTAATTTACTGGAAGCGAAGGCTGTCGATGGATTCCGATTCAGGTTCTGACGTATTCCCACAATCGCTCTACACGGACACGGACAACGAGAAAGATTCGGAGCCATCTCGGTACCAATCGCCATCTTTTCCTTTCCTTGCGGATCAGTCTCCCCTCATTCAGAGCACAGTGCGCGGTGTGTCCGTCTGTCTGCGTGACGAGAAACTATGGAAATCGTTTGCCAAGTACGAAACGGAGATGATAATTAATAGAGGAGGAAGGTATGTTGCTAGAATACTCACATTTATTATTCATCATTGATACAGTTTAATATTTGTAAAGATAGATATACAATAAAAGATATATTACAATATTAACTTCCCCAATACCAATAAATGGGAATTTCAATATTTAACAGAAATTAACATTATACATGATCCCTGAAATAGCTTAAATGTAAGCAGAAGTAAAACTTAAAATGATAAAAATGGCGAAAACTGTTCGCCACTGTCTTTCTTTTACAGTTACAAATTATTATTACAGCATAGACATTATTTTCAATAATGGACACGGGACCCTTTTCACAAAACATCTTAAAGTTTTGTTTCACATAGAGAACATTCAATCATTTTTGTCATAAATATTCTTACCATACCTTTCCTAAATAATATCAAAGGACTATAATGTAAAAATGATCATTTACCTGGTAAATATGCTGTTTTCATTACGGGATATTTAAAAAAAGAAAAAAAAAAAAGATATTCCTTGAACATAACCTAAGGATTACGTTTCGCCGTCTTCCAGTAGTCGCGTAATTGAGGGCGGATGCAAAGGTTATGGGTGCTAATACTAGCAATAACCTTTCATGGCACTCCCACATCAAACCAGGGAGCATCAAGAGAGTTTAACATTGAAAGAAATAAAATAAAATATTACTTTACAGAATGTCCCTACCATCCTTTTTCTGGTTACCGATCCTTCTATTTTTTTTTGAGGATATTTAAGTTGCCCATTCTCTTGGTTTTCTTTTGCAGTTATCTATTCTCTCGGTTTGCTTTTTTTTTCAGTTATCTGTTCTCTCGGTTTGCTTTTTTTTTTTTTGCAGTTATCTGTTCTCTCGGTTTGCTTTTTTTGCAGTTATCTGTTCTCTCGGTTTGCTTTTTTTAGACGGATATTGCAATTATCCATTGTCTCGGATTTCTATTTATAGACGGATATTCCCCCACATTATTCTGACTATAGAAGGCCTTTCCCCCGATTCCATGTATTCGGTGGTTCTGGAGATTGTACCGGCGGACGATCGGCGCTACAAGTACAACAACAACCGCTGGATGGCCATGGGTGCTGCTGACCCGGCCCTTCCTATTCAACCCATCTCCCATGTAGACTCTCCCAACTCTGGAAAATTTTGGACCAAGAATAATGTTTCATTCTCGAATTTGAAGCTGACAAATAACAAAAACAGCCGCGAGTTTGTGGACGGAAACGTAAGTCACTTTCAGATAGGTTTACTTAACGATACATGTTCTATAGAACAAATAGTGTTGCCTCACTGCGGCAAATGACATAATACCGCTACCCGTTACATTACCCTACGATATGTCCAAGAAATCCAAGAAGTACTGCTATGTATGTTATTAAATCTTGTTAACAGATTCTGTTGCGGTCCATGCACAAATACAAGGTTTTCATCAAGATCCGGAATGAGTCTGATCCCACTGTGCCGCTATACACGTTTGATTTTGCTGAATTAACCTTCATCGCCGTCACAGCCTACCAGAACAGTCGAATTACTCAGCTCAAGATCCAGAACAACCCCTTTGCAAAAGCCTTCAGGGATGTCAAAAACACATCGTAGGTTTAGCTTTTGATTTTCAACCGCTCATAGATCTATCATTTGCTACTTTTCAAGAACTCGTAGGTTTAGCCTTTGCTTTTAAATCGCTTATCGCTCGTATGTTTATCATTTGCTACTTTTCAAGACCTCGTAGGTTTAGCCTTTGCTTTTAAATCGCTTGTCGCTCGTATGTTTATCATTTGCTTCTTTTCAAGAACTCGTAGGTTTAGCCTTTGCTTTTCAATCGCTAATCGCTCGTATGTTTATCATTTGCTACTTTTCAAGAACTCGTAGGTTTAGATTTTGCTTTTCAATCGCTTATCGCTCGTATGTTTATCATTTGCTACTTTTCAAGAACTCGTAGGTTTAGCCTTTTAAATATGTTTCTGAACTCGTAGGTTTCGCTTTTGCTACTGGTAGGCTCTACACAAATCTGCAGGTCGGATATGTTTTAGCTTAAGTCTAATTTGTCTACTCATAAAATGTTTGGTTTAGCTACAGTTTATAATGAGCCGTACATTCACCTTTTCCTATTTATTTTCTGAACGTTTGTTGCAGTTTATTTTTTTATACCCTTCCCTTTTAATATGTTACCTACGTATTGGCGGAAGACCATGAAAAATGATTAACACATTTTGAAATGGCATATTTGTCTTCCAATTTCGCATATCATGTTTAAAACATATGGTTGTTTGTGATAACGCATTGTATGTCTTTCCTACTTTAATGCTGATGATAACGATAATAATGATAACGATGATGATGATAATCATGATAATGATAATAATGATAACGATGATGATGATAATGATAATGATGATAACGATGATTATGATGATGATGATGATGATAATGATGATGATAATTTAGCATAAGGTGACTGTGTTCCTCACCTTGAATTGTTTTATTGTGTTTGTTACACATGTGATAAGCCGCAAATGATTTTTCATGCTGATATCAAATGGTAAGGTACAAGTCATTCTTGAGGTGAAAAACTGTGACAGGCATAACTGTAATCAACATAAACTTTGTCTATGATTAAAATGTATCGTATTTTTCTTTTACAATATGTTTATCCAGTTCCCCATGTTGTATATCATACCTGGGTCGAAAATAAAGATATGTTCTGTTCTGCTCTGTTCTATTACTGGTGATTTTAGGCGTAAATAAAAGGTTGTTTGTTTCCGCTAACCCGACTGACCTTATTTAATTTATACCGACTCTAAAGTTTTTTTTTTTTTCTTTTCATTTTTCCCCCCTAGTTTTTAGGTGCTCATGATTGCGAAACGCTGTTTTGTGGTCACATCATGTAAAAAGAATTATATATACGTATTTATTTTCTTTTTAGTTTGTCCATTTAAGCTGTCTTAGAACAACATTTTGTTTTTAGATCCGTAACTTGTTAAAACAATTAAATGACCATTTAGCCTTTTTTTTAACGAAACTCGTATCGGTGTGGTGTGTACTCACCGTGACACCGGGTAGTCGTTGTGTTAGTCTCCTGTCTTTACATACCAAATGAACTAAGACCACAATCAATTTTACTATATGTTCTATATAAGCATATATGCAAATGACTATTTCTGTAAGGGAAATTGACATCCAAACTTATCATTAGATAGATCTATTCAAGAGAAATAATTCTGTACATTTTAAACATGGGGTCACTATTTTCTGTGTAGGCACATCCGGATACAGGGTAACCAAGGGCAGGTAATTGTGG
>CM037788.1:59852033-59902033 GCA_021229015.1 Solen grandis | reverse complement strand
GTGGTCTGGTAATGAGGATTTTACAATTAACTTTGGTAAGGTTTGAGTTTGGCTTTCTGCAGATCAGGCTTTATGTGGTACCTATTGAGTGCGTCAAAATGAGTCTATATGAGGGAAAGGGTTAAAAAGCATCACTTCCCTGTAGGACAGGCGAATCGCCTGTAGAGACATCGTAGACGGCACCATTGTCAATGCATTTCTCTGAGATACAAATCAATCAGCGAAGTAAATAATTTCCTGGGTGATTTAATCCGTCTCATCCGACACTACAAACATTTATTCTCATAATTTGTTCCAATCAATTTATCCCGAGTGCCGAAATACAACGATGTATAAAATGCACAGCGCTGGTTTGTATCATGATATCGATCCGCTGGTCGTTTCAAATTCTGCGATGGAAGAAATTCCAGTGTGGTTGTGTCCGAATCTAAACAAGGGCGTGAATAGACTCCAAGCAGCACTTGAACCAGCTGTAAATGATTAAACGGTGCCTGAGGCCGTGTTCGCAAAACATTTTAAGATAGTTTTTTTATTTATTATTATTTTTGTGGAAGAGTTTTTTTTCTTATTTATTTTTCGTATACCACTGTATTCCCTTATAGACCTTTATAAACCTCTCTCTCTCTCTCCCTCTCTCTCTATATATACATGTATAACGAATTGCAAAGCATTTTTATAAGAAATAAATCATTATAATTTTTACTTCAATGCAATCTTTACTTAATAGTTAATGAAGAATAGCTATGATATGACAGTTTCACATTTTGTTGACTTTTAAAGATGAGGATTTTATAAGAAACAAAAAAAAAATCATTATCCGATTGATTGCTCGAATACTTGCTTTGTTATTATTATAGAATGTCTGTTCTTAATGTAAATTATAAGTCAGACAGGAATAAATTTAAATTTAAATCTATCTAAAAGATATGCATGTACATAAAGCTTTATTTCAAACCGGATAATACTCAATTTATTGATACTATAGTGTAATATGTCTTATATATATTTGTGATGTCAAAATAAAATCTAGTTTCGTTTCCTTAGGCCCGAACGACCGTTACATTTGACTGTCCATCGAAATATTTTTAGGCCCCGTGAAAAACGTGAAAAACTCTCGGAAAAAAGGATTACAATGCGTTTCAGGGTTTAAAGATACAATTTAACCGAAATTATAAAATCATACTATTTGGACAAATAAATTTGATGAATAAAATTTTGAAGAAATTATCATAGATATTTGCTCAGTTGTAAAGATACTGTGCACGCAGGCTTCATTAAATTTAATGTATTATATACACGGTTGCAAAAGAAACTGTAACACAGACTTTTATTAAATTTAATGCATTATTTAATCAGCTGCAAGAGAAACTGGGAACACAGGCTTTCAATAAATTTAACGCATTATTTAACCAGTTGCAAGAGAAACTGTTAGTACAGACTTTTATTAAATTTGATGCATTATTTAATCAGGTACAAAAGAAACTGTGCACACAGGCTTTCATTAAATTTGAGGCATTTTATTATGAGCTGCAAAAGCAACTGTAGACACAGGCTTTCATCAAATTTAATTAATTATTTAATCAGTTGCAAAAGAAACTGTGAACACATGATTTCATTAAATTTAATGCATTATTTAATCATTTACAAGAGTAACTGTGCACACAGGCTTTCATAAAATTTAATGCATTATTTAATCAGTTGCAAAAGAAACTGTGCACACATGCTTACATTAAATTTAATACATTATATATTTAGTTGCAAAGAAAATGTGGGCACATATACATTCTTAGCATAGAATGCCAACCTACCGACCCTGTTTTTAAACACACACACACACACACACACACACACACACACACACATTCTCTACAGCTTTTAGAAGTCGCCATATTGATTAGCTTTCATATCAGTTTTCATTGGTAGGTTTTTTTCCTAAGGTATATTATTTCCCAAGTAGTTAATAAGGATTAATAAGTCTGCAGAGATAAAATAATTATGTGACTTTCGAGTGGATTTAAGTGATACATGCCACAAAACTGCGTATATTTTTTGAAACATACATTATCTCCAATCATGTAGACATATATTTTTCATGAGTAAAATGTACATTTAAGAAAACAAAAAAGTAAAATAACTAAAATTTGAGTTAATATGTTTGGAATTTTTAATTTAAATAGCACTCTTCAAACCATGGCTTTCATAATGATTGGACATTTATTAATCGAAAACAAAATGCAAATGCGGTATTTCTAAACCACGACTTTTTATACTGAAATCATGTTGTAAATAAAAAATTAAATAAATAGATAAATAAATAAATAGTTGATTACCGTCAGTTGAAATGTCAGCATGTCATCTTCCCTCAAATGAGCTGCGCCCTAGAAAATAATGCGGAATGAAAAGCAGGAAAAAAATGCGGATTAATACAACGTTTGTGAACGTGTGCATATTTGCTTATTTGAACACAATATCAAACATCTCTATCCGATTTTTTCCCAACAAAAGCAGTATACAACCTGATCAGCATGTAGTGTACTCTCATGCTGATCTGGTTTTATTCTGTTTAAATTGGTCATTTATGGCTATCGTACTATAAGTGATCATAAGAAGCTGAGTTTACATATTAGACGTTAGCTTTCTCATAAAATAGATCTCCATTACCAATGCTGTTCAAAGTACTTCTGATTTTAATAGTCCAGTATTTATCATTTGATGGGAAGTAATTATCAACCTATCTGTTAAATATGACATATATTGAGTAGTTTTGGAAGTAAATATTAAACCAGTACGTCGTTGATCTAAGTAGAACTATGTACATATGTAGCCTACCCAGTTTAAATCTCCATGACAACACTACCTCCAACTTCCTAGATAATATTTTAAATTTTATGCTAACTTATGATATACTGTATTCTATCAGTGAGATAAAATCCACAGCCCACAGTGTGAAAAATAATGATACACCAGAATATTTTTTGTGTGCTTAAAAACGGTATAGCATAAAGCAAACAATAAAAAGAAAATTAATTTGGTTTGTTTTTAGTGAATGTTGAATATATTTCATCTCGCGGTGATACAATTCGCTACTTCTCGATGAAATATCTTCCACATTCACTCAAAACAAGAAAATGTCCTTTATATATTGATATTATTTTTTGACTTATCATTATCCCCCCCCCCACACACACACACACCACCTCCATCAAACCAATTGATTGTGGTATATAAATTTGTCAAGTCCAGACGTGGGAAAGACAAATCAGATCTAGTTCTGACTAGCCGTTATGTACGAGAATTAGGACTCTCTATCTTCATATTTAACATGATGGTTTAATTGCAATTACACCGATAATTAAGTCATTAAAAGCCGTTTGTCAGGTAACATAAAAAAGTATACATACACAAGGAAAGAAAAAATGTGGAACTATATAATTATTTCAATATAACTACGGTAAGACTTCGCCAATTAAAACACCATCGGTTACAGAAAAAAGTAGCGAAGTGTCTTATTAGTGAATTTTACCAACATACGAAGAACAGGTTTTGAAATAAAAATGAGTGGATTTAATTGCGAGAAATAGCGAGTTGGTCTTAATTAAGGTTGTCCTATATGTGCCATCTGCACGTGAGTATGTTTCAATAAAATCCCCTTTTTTCTTTAATGGATACTCTCCATACATTTTTTTTACTTTTGTATGCCGCTTGATATTTGTATATTTTTGACTGTCGATGTATTTCATATAAAATAATATTCAAAAAATGAATATATTAATACATGTACACATTAACTGCATTTTTCATAATGTCACCATTTTATATATAATAAGAATTAATATTTTTCACGTGACCGTTTTTTTTTTTTTTTTTTTTTTTTTTTTTTTCTGTATAAAATATGACCACATGAGTCCATGGACCTTTGGTTGAAATAACATTTATCTGCGTAATTTTATCTATGAATGCAAATGAAACATGAAAATCAATAAACAAATATTATACATGTGTAAATATTTTTTTTTATATTCGTCAAAAGACAATGAAGCTGTTGTTGATAATTATATGCATGATAATAAAAGGGGATTTGTGAAATGCATGTATATATCCTGTGGGAACCTATTATCATGGGTCTAAACCTTTCAACAGCTAAATTTAGAAGTGAACTATATTTTAATTCAAGGAAAAATATAGGATAATTCAATATAAAGATCATTCAATATAAATCGGTGCACAAAATAGTGATTGTATTATATTAATCCCTTAAAAATGTCCTTAAATGACACAGGGGGTGCCGTCATTTTCATTGTTTCAAGGTACCCAATTATCGTGATACAGCATTTTTTTTTCTTAAAAGCAAAAGCAAAACATTTTTTGGGGGGTAAAATTTCTATCAACAATATCCGTCTTCTGCCATATAATAGATACTTTTAAAGTTTCTGATCTTTTGTTTTTCTATGGTCTTTTTCAAGGTAGGGTTAGCATACTTGTAAATTCATATCGTATTTACAAAATATTTCAAAATAAAATGAATTCGGTAAATCATGTCACACCAACCAAAGTTTACAATTCTGATTTATTTTGTTATAATCATAGTTGTGATAAAGGTTTTAGCTAATATGATATGCAGTCAATTCTCTTTACAACAGCGGTGTTTGTTTCAGCGAATTTTGCTGTTATAAACAAATTGTCATTGCAAAGAATTGAGACATAGAAGGGTTATGTTCTTTAGTTTTCAAGACGACTGCTGTAATAAAGAGGATGTTGTTATAATAAATGCCGTTGTAAAGAGTGTTTTGTTTGTTTGGTTGGTTTAAACGTCCCACCGACAGTATTTCAGTCATTTGGAGACGATGTCTACTTGAGACAGATATAGTATTGCCACACTGCAGTATCACGCCAAAGACATGTGGCATGATGCCACACCCAGTCACATTATCCTGACACCCGGCCAACTAGTCCTGCAACTACCCTTATATGCTGAGCGCCAAGCAAAGGAGCTATATTAGTACCATTATTTACGACTTTTGTATGTCGCGGCCGGGGATCGAACGTACGACCTCCCGCTCCCGAGGCGGACGCTCTAGCCACTCGGCCACCGGGGACGGTCCTTGTAAAGAGGTTTCACTGTATAATGTGATGCAAGTTTTAGCCCTGAGCACGTCTGATATTTAATTTCACGATAATAGGTAACCCCCCCCCCGCGATAATTGGATCCTGCAGTATACAACATGTATGGTCGCGTCTCCGTGGCTGAGTGGTTATTGTCGCTGTTATTACAATCTAGCCTCTTACTACTGTGAGTTAGATTCCCGACAGTGTCACTCGGAATTTTCATGCAAGTGCTTGAAGTAGATCGCTGGTTCTATCATGATGCCTGGCTTTGCCTCCACGTGGGGTCTTCTTCTTGCATTCCCCCACCTGAAATTTACTAGACGTCGATAGACGGCTCAAATAATCGCGTGCTACTTTTTCGAAAACATAAGCAACCGCGAACATTATTGTAAAAAGCGAGAAAATAAAATTACTCAAATCAGCGAATACTAGCCAAAGTGTATACAAATATGAATTGATAATTTTTATATCAAATCATTATTACATTTGTATCTCATTGGATAGTGTTTTGTTCGGAAATTATGACGAGCAGAGGCATAAATCATCATATTTTACTCTAGTTTACCCCTGTTAAAAGTAGGTTTCAAAGGTTGTTGAAACTATGTACCGGTGCATATTTCTAACAAAGACTTAGCGGGCATTTCTTATGAATACATGTAGTATACAGAAAAATCGTGTCAACCCTGAGGATATGTACTGGAAACGCATTTTTACAAAATAAGGTCAGGTTATTGTATACTTGTGTGTAAGCATCTGCCATATTTTTTCCTTTCAAATAAACTTTTATCAAACTTGATCTATCATTACGCGAGTCACTAGGCCCCAATGATTTCGATTTATCCAGAATTAGAAGGATGCAACAATATTTTGTAAAATATAATTCCTCTAAATTCGATGTAATGTAGATGTTTATGATGTTTAAATTAACATATTACTTTATTATATTTAAAAAATAATAATTAAAAATACAGAAATTTTATTATTTATTAAATGTAGGCGAGGACCCCATTTCTTGGATGAACTAATTCTCCTATTGTACAATTAATACTTTGGAAGAAACATTCCCTCGAAAATTGTAGACATGCCTAAATTCTTATCTGTTCTACAATGTGTACAACATATCGCAACAGAGTTAACTCCGCCCCTTGTTTATTGTACGCATTGTTTTCTTTTATTTTTCATTTTCAATACATGTATCAACGTTTAATGCTATCACCTTAATTTTTTTTAATTTTATGAACTGTTAAATAATCATGACAAAAAAATATGTGATCTTGCTTGTTCACAAAATTACCATTAATTAGGAAAAAAGTTAATTTAATTATCCAATCATTAAATTTTAAATTGATTAGACAAATGCGAATATGCTTTAATCACAAATGTGTTAACCCTTTTTGTATGTAAAATGACTGTAGACAATGTACTATATACAAGTCTGAAATAAATAAATAAATAAATAAATAATAAAAAAAACTACCGGACACCTTTGTGTTACCAATTAGGGAACATTTTGGCATTGGCCAATGGGATAGATGTAGTGGTGTTAATCACTAACTAGTTCATTATGTTAAAATGTAGCTTCTTTTTATCTGATTGTTTCAATTGATCAATCCTTTATCATATTTATTCTATCAACACCTGTCATTTTATCGAAGCACGATAAACGCTGCATTGGACACCGGCAGTGTACTTTATAACCCTTTTATGCCACGTGACGTCCAATGTTGGCGAATTGTTGCTCGTAACATCGTATATGATTTACATATCAGACAGTAATTAAATACAGTTTTCTGAGATAAAGGGGGTCGTATTTAATGACGAGAGTTGTATCGAGTACACGTGTCTTTGATTAAAACATGTGTATTCCCTCGATAATTAAAATAAGTTATCAGAGTATTTTCATTATGTCCCTTTAAGTATTCGACAATGGACGCATTTAGATTTGTTTTAGATGGGTGTTTGTGAAACAAATGTTAAATTAGCATTTTTAAGCATGTGGTGTCAATAAACTGTCAGCAAGCCTGTTCATATGCTGATATTGTACGATAAATGAAAAAGCGCTGGTAGCTAGAGAGAGAGAGAACTAATTTCGTTGACCTGAATGAAATTTATGCCGTGGAAAAATGAATCCGTCTGTTCCAAACAGATTTTCGCCATTTATATAAGTCTAAAATAATAAAAGTGTTTTTATTGTAAATGTTATGTTGCCAATGATTATCATGTGCAATGTATGATCGTTAATTTTTTTAATACATGTACAAGAATGGCAGTTCTTTTAGACTCTAGTATTTTTGATCATTTTTTTTCTTTTCAATTTCTGTAAACATACTATATATTTTATTCAAGAAAACGGTTTTACATATGTATTCAGATAATTCTCTTTGAAATCAAACTTGAACATTTAGTAAAAAAAAAAAGATGACGGCACGGAAATGAAAGTAATGGACGAATGTCTATTGGTAACAAACCTAGGTGTAAAGACAGATTAATTGGGCGGATGGAACTTTTAATTTGGCGATAGATAGACAGATAAAAAGAAATAAAGAAACACAGGTAAATAGATATAGGTAGATAGACAGATAGATAAACAGATGTGATTGAAAATAATAAATACATGTAATATATTCTTGTCATTTCAGAATTATTTTATTTCATTATACAATATATACACAAATGGTCTTTACCGCTTGACAATAAAAGTGTTTAGTTAAACATCATTCACATTTTAGCAATAAAAGTGATGCTAAATAAATGCTATAAGCATATAATTAGTTGATTAAAAATGACATATAATATAGGGATAACAATTAAAAATAAGAAACGAAATGAATCTTATGTTTTTTCCTAATAAGAAACTATTAATTAAAGAAATACAAAGAAGTGTAGTTAACCAAAACTATTATTCAATCTTCTGTTATTATTGTTATTATTGTAAATTCTGGTACACTTTTGAAATAATATATAATATATAATGACATATAAATAAATAAATAAATAAATAAATAAATAAATAAAACCCAAGTCAACTTCAGGAGCGTTCGTTGTATATATGGAATTTTGTTATTACACAATTTTCATACAAATCAAAATCTAGAAAAATAGACTGAGAAAGCATTTTATTGGACTTAAAGAATCCTTATAATTAAAATTGTGTTTGACATGCGGAATACCTAGTAACTAGTTCAATATTCAAAATATTATTATATTGCGTTATATTATACTGAATGACAGAATTAAATATATATGTACAACACGAAGTGTTCCTCGCTTGTTAATCAACGTTATATTTCTTTTTGACACGAAAATATTTTTGTCACATAATTATTAAAATATAATTTTATAATGCTACTATCTAAAGTAATATATTATATATAATTAATATCAATAATTATTTACCAAAACATGTTTCCGATCTAACAGGATGAAAAGGAGAAAAAAAAAAGAAATGAAATTCATCATTATCTTTTTCTTGGGTCATTACCTTAGGTCATTGAACATGAATGAGCTGAGTTTAAAAAAAGAGAAGAAAAAAGGCGAACGTTTGAAAGAGCAGCATATCAAAATGTAAAATTGGACATCTATATACACAATATACATAAATTTACATATCATAAATTGTTAATACTATTGTTAATCGAAAATGATATATAATACCATTTTTAAACGTCAATTTAAACCCTGCTAGTTTGGAATTTAATCGTCTCTCTTTATTCCAAGTGTTTTCAACGCTTAACAAAAACACTGTCTATTTCACCTGTTCTTTAGCTTGGTACTCCATATTTGGTTAATTGCTGAAATGTTAAAAAGACACTCTCAGGTGACAATGTCGCGTTTTGAGGTTCCGGCATTTACAGGTAAATATTCCGCTGGTAATTTACTGTCAGAATTTCCAGCCACAAACTGCAATGCCTTGTCTTCTGCTGAGGCTGCCGCCATGTTGGCAAGCATGTGATTAAAATGTTTCGTTTCCCTCCCGAGGTCCGGCAGCCGATGCATTCTATCATAAGGAGTAAAGGGTTCGAAACATCCACTAGATGGCGTCGGCGTTGCAGGCGATATATTCATGTACCCAACGACCCTTCGCATTTCTTCCAGAGCATTGGCCTGCATTAGAATATAATTCTTCGCCAGTAGCAAAGTGGCAATTTTGGACAGTTTTCTTACCGATGGACTGTGGGCGTAGGGTATCACTGACCTTAATTCGTCCAAGGCATCGTTCAGATCATGCATACGGCGTCTTTCACGTGCGTTTATATTCAGACGCACTACCTTTTCTGCCTTTGGTTTTCTACCTTTACTCTTACCGGCTAAATTATTGTCCCCGTACTCCTGGCCGAGGTTCTCAATGTTGTGCAGCGTGGATGGCGTCGCGTCTTCGTCGCTGCTTCCGCTACTGTTACTCCTGTCGTTCTTCAGAATTTCCATCATGTCCAGATTATATCTACCGACCTTATCCTTGAAGGAATCGTCCATGTTTTTAAAGTTCATGTCTCCTTCTCCAATTTCGCAAACGTCTATTTTGTCCTCCGACTGACCGTTGTCCGGATAAGTATCTCTGGCCGGAGTTTCGTGGCGGTCACTTTTGTCAAGTACCTCTGTCTGTTTCACTGATTTATATTCGTCTGCTGATTGTTTCATATGATTGTTTGCAATATCTGATGTGTAGTTTAAAAACTCTCTAGAACTGTATGCTGAATAACCTATCAATGTGTCCATGGTGAGCGACTTTTTTTATATTAAATCCACCAAAGTCACACACGTTGTCTTACTTTTTCAGCGGTTGAAAAAATACAAAACTTCCTCTCCAATAATTTAACAAAGATCTTAGTGAAATTTTAAACCGCGGCAGTGCTTCAGTTGGTTAGATACAGCATCCGAACAATCTTAATCACAAAAGTCCTCTATTTCCAATCTCCTAACAGTTCTTCAAAATTGTTTAAAGCCAGTATTAGCATAACAAATATTTACATCCGATTTAGTCGGCAAATTTCTTGGGAAACTTCCATGACAGAATATCGCTCAATTTCGTCTCGATTATGCCGTCTCCGCTAAGTACAGTTTTCTTCCCGCCCGTATCTCCGATAACTAGCGGTTAAGTCAGCATCCACGCACCAAATCGTATTAACAAATTAATTGAACAGTTTGTAGTTGCAGGAAAGCGAGCAATCTGATTGGCCCATGTCGATACTGGTCTTTGACACTGGATAATAGAGTTTTGGGAAGAGCTGTAATTCACTGACGAGGTCCCGTCGATGTCCCGTGATTCACCAGTGAGGCTGATGTAGAATGAGTATGAAAACATAGTTTTATATGTCATAAACATGGAAATAATGGTATTTCGGGAAGTATTTGACTCTGTTATCCTTTACCTCCCTGATCCTAGCATTTGTTTTACAGCTGTAATTACGTTGAAATAAAATATACGGAGTATAATGTTTAGGCTACTTGCATATGCTATGAAAATATAACAAGTTGAGGACATTTAAAAAAGAATCTTTAAATAAGACTACTTTTATCCAATGAGTAGAATACTGTTTTATGATAAAATAAATAACTAAATAAATAAATAAATAAATAAATAAATAAATAAATGGTAACTTACAGACAATCATGTAAGACCTAAGCACATCAAGGTATAATATTTATGTCCAATAAACCCCTAAATATTAACTTTTATAACATTTAAAATGATTATCATAACAACTTAATTAAATGCATTTATAGACATTATAAAATAAGTTAAAATGTGTATTCCTATTGTTTAGCTGACGTAAATACGGATGGAAATTATTGTCACAAAACATTAGAACATGTCCTGGGAAGGAAACTGGATCTTTATTGTATTTCATGAAGTAATCTGACAAAGTGTAAAATGTTTTAATTTCAAAGTTTAGAATTCAACCTTAAGATTTATTTTATTTGAAATGATTCTCAAAAACAAAGATAGATAAATCATAAGTTTCTCAGTGAATTGATGGACTGAAATAACGTACTGTAATGAGATTACTGTCATGAAGTGATCATAACAATACTGTTGTGATCATAATCATACTGTAATGATCATAATGTAACGGTCATAGTTAAATGATCATACTGTAATGATCATACTGAAACGGTCAAAGTAAAATGATCATACTGTAATGATCACTGTGAAATGATTATATCGTAAGGCCATACTGTAATGATCATAGTGTAACATAATGATATGAATAATTTAATATAATTATCAGTGAATATGATGTTTCGCATTTACATCATATATAATTACTGATAATGAGATACAGCTCGATATAAAATAGCGACAATTTGACAATCGGGCACAAAAATATAATATATATAATACCTTAATCTAGTTGTAACTAAACAGGCTTACAAACACCGGCTTAAAATGTTTAGAATTAATCCAAGATTTGCCAGATTTGTTAATTTTCTTTGTTAAAATGTAACGAAAATGAAATATCACTTTATCGACTGGTCGACAGCAGATATAAAAGTGATGGTTATCAATATTGCTGCTGATTTTGTTGTTGTTGCTGCTGCTGCTATTGATGATGGTAGGTTATAGTTTAAAATATCTTATTTTATTTTACATGTTCTCGTAAATTAGTTACTGTGAAATGGAAGAAAAAGATAAAGAAGTAAACTACTATTAAGAGAGAAGAGGAATAAAGAGCGAAAATATGAGAAATTATTTTTAAGTTAATATATACGCGGAAGTTCCAAAATAACAATTAATACGCCATATTTTTATACATGAGAACTATAGCAATGAAACAAAACGTTTCCACGTCAGATATAATTACTTCCCGGCGTAAATGACAGGTTTTGAAATCTCGGACGGCCCCGGTAATAAACAAGGATCTCCGATATTTATTCACAGCATTTGCATGTTCATATTTCAGGCAGTCATAACTCACTGGCAAATTTTGGGGTTCAACTGTGTCAACTAGCAGCCAAAGCAAATGAATAGTACCAACACTTCCAAATGAGGACATTGAAAAATTTGCATGGGCCATATGGGAGACACATTGCAGGGTTAGGAAGGTCTTTGTTATCGGGCCATGGCTGTATAAAAGGGCCCTCGAGTGAAGGACAGGAGTCGCCGGGGTCCCCTTTTGTTTCCCCGCGGAATGAAGGGACGGGGGGACACTGGAACCGCATGTATGGTTGGCACAAGTGTGGACTTCTATAATAGTCAAGTGAACACAGACGCTGTTTACTCTTTCTTTCTTTCTTTCTTTCTTACAATACTTAATTTTTCTTTCCTAAATCACTTTTTTTTATATATTTTTTTCCTCACAATTCCTTATTTTCACGAGTATTTTTCCCATTTTTTCTTGAGTTTCATTAAATCTCTCGTTTGATGTCAAAAACCTAATGAATTTATAGTTTTCTTTTTTTTATATTAACAAGTATTATACATCTGTTGTTCTCCCCGAGATACCATTTTTCTTCCCTTTAACTTTTATATTTCTGGCTATTTCCATTTCCTTTTTATTCATTTTTATTTCGTGGCAAACGTCTTCCCAAATTTAGAACCCTTGTTCTGATAGTTTTTTTCCCTTTAAAACCTGGAAATATGAGCATTCAATATCTCTTAAAACTAACATCAAACATTTTCTAGTTACTCATAAATTACCGAACGTATCAGCTCACAAATCTCATGTACTGGTGTCACGTGAGGAACGTCATTCAAATGTACCCGTTATTATACCGCCATTAGCACACGGGCGCCTTGTTAGGGCCATAGACGACAAACAATAACCCCGCACACAAAATTCATGCTCTGATTCAATGAAATGAGTAATTACAATTAATTGTCCCTTAATATAACAATTACGTCGTCATGGCCGATTTTTGCCGGAATCCTATCGGGTCGATCGGTAGAAATCGCCATGTTTAGATTTCATTTACCGTGTTCCATCATAGCTGCCGCAGCGAAATGGCAAATTTTAAAGCAAAGTCTGGGCATTAATTACAAATTTATTTCTGATTACCATTTTTTCCCCTCTCAGGAAGTCTTTATAAATTTTTGAATAGCCTTCCCGGCCTGACCATCTGGGGGAACATTTGTCTCGGTTTAACGCCTGTCCGGAGATTTTGTTTCACAACAAAACGGTTTGCTATTATGAAAAGCCGGTGGATCCAGTAAGGATCAAAGAATTCATAAACCTCCGACAGTCTCTTCATATTATTTCACTTGACGAGCGGGATTTCTCATCAAGAGTAGACGATAACGATTCGACAGTTAAAAAGGCATTAAAAATTAGTTATCGATGTGAAGTTAACCAATCAACCAGCAGTAAAAGGCAGGGGTGGGTGTCGAAGCGGAATTAATGTCATCGTTGTCGTCTTGAGATGGTCAGGCCCGGCTAAGTTGAATGAAACTTTATATCCCGTGACAGCGAACTAGCCGTGTGATATGTTAAGATTTTAATTAGCGAGTTTCGTCATGGACTATTTTTAAATCACGTCACTTTGACAACTCCGGGTACAAAAGTAAAGTTTGTAGTTATGATACCACATATCTCCATTTGGAAGTTAAGAGATCAATAGAAAAAAATGAAGATTGATTTAATAATAATAATAATAATAATAAAATAAATAAATAGCTCATGATAAATTACATACGTGGCTTTGATACTGCTAAATTGTTTTTCCTGCAACAACCCTTACGTCAATTTATGTACGCCAATTTATGTATAAGAAACATCTATATATTTAGTTGAAATAGATGAAGATTAAATTTATAAAATATTTTGACAAAGATGTTTCTATTAAACATGAAATAGACACGCAAGAGAGAGAGAGAGAGAGAGAGAGAGAGAGAGAGAGAGATGACTTAAGTCTAAACTGAAATATTCATTAAGCACAAGCATAATGTACGATTTTCTTTAAGATATTAAGCTATGTTCAAATATATTTTATTAAACGTTCATTAAAATGTAATAAAGGCTTATAGAAATGAATAAATTCTTACATGAACTAGCATGTACTACTATGCACCTAGCAGAAACGTGAGACAATGTTAGAGCAAAGTACAAAACATGCAGTACACAAAACATCTTTAAATAATTCTTTCAAATTTTATTTTTTTCTATACATATAAATTATAGTCTCTAACCAAACAGTTAATTCACTAGATGAAAGTAACATAAGTTCCCATTAATACTTTACACCCTCCAAACAATAACAGCAACACGTAAATCAGAAATGCTCCCTTATATTAGTGAAAATTTTAAATGAAGATGTTTTCTGGACACGGCCGATGGACTAATTTTATTATTTATGTATCATTGATTTTGTTGTTTTGTACATGTAAATCTTAAATTACGTGTCTTTCTTATTTTTTTTAATCATACGATATTATTTTCCACATGTTTCAGTACATATAAATTGAAGCTTCTCTCTCTATATTTAATTATTCGTTACTTTTTTCACATGTTTTCAGTACATATAAACGTTCAAATGATATGTACAATTCGTTTGCTATTAATGTATCAACTATTACGCTTTGATTTTTGATGTTTTTTAATATTTGGTTTCTGCCCTGAGATTTGAAATATTTTCATTAATATGTAAGCAGACAAATCCTCCTCCATCCTCATCATCACCTTTCAGAATCATCCTTATCATTACCATCATCATCTGCATAAATATGCAAAGTGTTTTCTATTAAGAACTTGATACTGGTTTTCAAGTTTGTTTGTTGTTGTATTTTCTTTTATCACCATTGTATAGAACATTGATATTTTATTTCAGAAGGCCTCATGTGAAGAACTTACTGAGCTACCTTCTATAAATAAATATTTTATTATTAATATTATCATTTTTATATTAATCAAAATGTATGCATATGCATAACACGAGTATGTCATCGTATTCCATCAAAAACCAATGTCATTTTATTTACCTTTTATACATACAAATTGTATTTTATATTTGTTAAGAGGATTTTATGGAGGAATGGTATTGCCAAATAATTATCTTATCTTCAAAAAAAGAAAGAAAAAAAATATATTATTTTTATTATTAAAACTAGAATAAATGAGGAAAGAAAACAAGAAAAAAGTTTGATTTAATGTCTTTCGCAATATTTGCTGACAACTTTTGGGTTGTGAGACAGACATGCAAATTATTTTATGACTAATGTTGTGTCAGAATCTCCAACACCCCCAGAACTCGGAACCTCCCTTCCTAGGCGAGGAAACAACCCACTTACACGCAACAATTACCGTAGTTTTACTGCTTAGAATGGTAACTGATTTCCATAACGACGGATGTCTATCCCGGGGGACCCAGATCCAGAAGTGTTATATCACACACAAAGTTGCTAACTGTGGACAGACGAAGTTTCTAAGAATTGAAAGTAAACAAATGAGCAGAGATGAGACTAATATTGGTTTATATTTTTTGTTGTTGATTTCATGTACAGTGTAAATATTTTTTTCTACATGAATGGTGTAAACATAATTATTTCAAAAATAGCTCTTCCCCCACTTTTTTTTTTAATTGAAAACAATTCTATATCTAATTTTGAATTTGTTATGTGTGTGTCGATAACATATACACATAATGGTCCCGGAGAATGTGTATGTTTGTTTGTTTGGTTTAAATATTTCAGTCATTTGAAGACTATGTCTACTTGAGACAGATAAAGTGCAACCACATTGCAGTATAATTCCGTAGACTTTTGGCATGATATCACACCCAGTCAAATTATCTTGACACGGGACAGCCAGTCTTTGGACTACCCTTATATTCTGAGCTCTAAGCAAGAAAGCTATCATGGCAGTACCATTTTTTACGACTTTGTTTTGTCGCGGCCAGGTTTTTATATTTGTTACGATTTTTTTCATGATGTATGTATGGGTCGATTACATACACACATAATTATTCCAGAGAATGTACCGGATTTAACCGGAATAAATATTTTCACTGTTAAATTAAACAACAACAACAACAACAACAACAACAACAACAACAACAACAGGTTATTTATTCTTAACACGGCTCATTCTAGTAAAAAAAAAAAAAAATCATAAACTCTTAATTCATGATTTCTTTTCATTAATTCTTGTTCTTTTATGATTTCGACATAGTACCCCCTCCCATTCCAATCTATTGTTAGTACCCCTGTTATCAATCTGGGGCCCATCATATGACACTGTCTGTTTATATTTTCCCAGTCTATCCGTCTAAATGAATTTTGTGCGGAGTAACTCAGCCCCTCGATTAGCGCGTAGAGGCGCGTGGAATAAAGTCATTTGTCAAGTCGCCCGTTAGACAGTAAATTACTCCCGGGTAATCATTTCGGCAAATGATCCAATTACCACACAACCGATTCATGGCAGCTTTTCTTTCAAAGCTTCACAGTTACAATACAATACACGCATAGATGCGGTGCGTACATACATGTTCATCTTTTTACGCTCGCACGTACACACACGATCGCACTTAAACAAACATATACGTACACACATTAAAAATTACAGTCATATTTCAAAACTAATCTACTTAGAACTTGTAAGGGTATAATTCTAGACAGCGATGTTTATCAATTATTTTCTGTAACAAAAACCAATCAATTTTACCCGTTTATAATTAAAAGGCGAAGGCCTAGTTTTCATAGACAGTTATATTTCCTCAAAACCTCACAAAGGCTAATTGATCCTGATTTGATACCGTACTCAGAGAGCCGGGGACCTTTATCATATCAGACTAGGGACGTTTCAATAATAGTTTCTTCTATTTGACACTCGCCCATCACCAACTTGACTAAATTGGGGGAAATAAATGAGTCGGTCTACTGTTTAGCTGCCATTGTAGCGCAGGCTAACGTTATTTATGGTTCTCCTAGAAGGAATGATGCATTCGTTGAAACTGTGGCAGAAAATTGTGAAGGAAAATAGATTTTCTTCCGTTTTGTTAAGGAGATTTAGATGTTAAGGATGTTTATTGGGAACATTGAAAAGATAGATTTATACAAGTGTAGGTACACCGATATTATTACCGAGCATTGGTCTTTGCTAAGAAAACTAATTTCTGAAACCGGGATAAGTTTGACATTTAGCAATCTGGCTATAAATCAGTGGACATGCGACTTTAAAGTTAAGAAATATAAGTTTGGTATACATGTAAGTTGAACAATAAAGTCATGGCTAGCTTTCAAAGTTTTAAAGGTCAAACGCGAATGTTCCTGTCCAACGATTACATCCGAAGGTCTTAGGTTTGAACCACATTGAGGGATCCTTCCCATGTACAATGTACTAGTCTAACACAGGAAACGTCTAGAGGAGAAAACATTTTTTTTCCAATTTACGTAATATAATTAATATGTTAAAACCAATTAAACCAAACAGGATAAAATAAAGCTGAACGTGTATTCTATAGTGATTGGAATCAGTCGAAAAATGTTCGTCGATTAATCAGAGGCAAAAGTCACTGATTAATTGATTAATCATGATTAAATACACAATTTACCATATTTGGGGCAAATGCCTATTAAAAACTGCATTTTTTAAATATTTTTTTATTGTGCAACATGAAAACAAAGTACTATGTACTATAAAGATTATATAAATATAGATAAGGTTTAGATTTTAATTTCTCAAAAATTCATACATGTATAAACTTTGAACGGAAATAAAGTAAGAGGTGACAATCAGAGGCCAAAGAGGTGCAAAGTGCAACTTTAAAAGTATCAACTTATTGAATTTATGGAATTACCCAATCTGATGCGCGTTGATTTTTTTTTTTGTTCGTCAATAATTCGTCAACGAATTATTTTCGTCGTCATCGTAACGTCAACCTGTAGCTCGTCACTGATTCGTTGACTTTTTGATTAATCAGTCCACCACTAGTATTCTATCGTTTTAAGCAATGTTATTCTAGTTATAAATAGGATTTCAATTTTTTGTAAATACATTGATCTACATCAATAAAAGTGAACTGCTACCTATAAAATCAATTATGATGTTTAACTGCAGTCAAATTAAATTAAAAAAATCTATTTTTTCGGCCGTTAGGCCGTTTATTTCCACCCTGACTTCCTCAGACTCCGCGCACCGGTTACGTCACGCTACGCTACTTTTAACCACTGCCACTACACAAGTCACGTGATGATAGTTGAAGTCATGTGACCAACACTCATAATTTTTATAAATTAATATTATTTGATTTTATTTTTTACTTTTCGCATAATCACGAATGGTTTTTTAGTGGAATATACGAAACTGATATGATATATCTAAAACTGAAGTCATAAGTAAAAAAAAGTAAATCCGGCCCATGGATCAGCTGAACCCTACTTGTGGTGGCAGTGGTTATCGACAACTGTAAGGGGAGGTAACTACTGCGGTGGAGTTTGTGACTTCCTGTGAAACACACAGAAATGAAGCGGAATAAAATTAGGCTTTTCATTGGTTATTATATACTTCGCTAAATTCCCATTGGTCATTGTAAAATTAGTCAAAAGAAAAACTTGACTATTTGAGTTTACCGTCGCTTCGACAGTATTTCAGTTATATATAGCGACGTCCAGCTAATTACAGGTGGAGGAAGACCCCGAATGCACGGAGGCATCCGGGTAGGACCACCGACCTGCAAGTCAGCTGGAACAAAAGAAAGGAAAGGAGTTGCGGAAACGAGTTCTTTAGATCTCTGTTTGTTTTAAACGTTGAGGTTTTCTTTCCCCTGCGAACGATTTGTCCCGAATAGTAAGACACTGCACCTTTTTAAGATAAACTGAAAGAGTACAACGCTTAAAAATAGGAAACACATAGATTTCGGAATTGATTGTTCGACCCTGACAGATCCTATATTCAACAAAACGTAACATCCGGTTTCGTTTTGTAGCACGCGAAACGATGTCTAATGCGCAGATGTTTTAAGGCTGTCAGTGTCTACCAAGATTGTACAAATTATTTGGATCCGTGGTATTTCAAAGAGCTGCATTAACACAGGAATTACACAACTTTTAAACCAACAACAAAATATTTTACATGTTAAACCATTCAGACACAAATCATCAAGCTGGTTACCACGCCCGAGTACTTTTCTTAAAGATATTTCTTGTTATAAAATATTTTATTTTCTCTCCAACTCATATCAAATATTTATAATACCTTTAGAAATCACCGAGTCTAAAGTCAATGTCCCCCACGTTTTCTATTGAAATGCACGTGCAAGATATTCACTGTTATCAACGACATGCACTATTCCCATGAATTACACATGCAAATCTTGCTAGCATTGAACATCGCTCTTAAACACTGACATACCAAATTTTTATTTGTTTTTCCTTTGTGAACACGTTTCGTTGCTTTGCAAACATTAAATTGAGGTGGTCGTGAAAGAGTGCTAGCTCTGTAATATATTGAACAGTATAGCAGATAAACTTGGAGATGGTACTTGTAACATCCATATAAATTACCCCCCCACCCTATAAGTAAAAACAACCGACTTCTTTTAATATTCCCGAAATACGTTTTGTACTACATTTGACCATTATTTAGCGGCTACCTGTTGTTGGCGTCAGTTTTACACATTTCCGTGAATTTGGATTTGGTGTTACATTAACGACAGGGTCTGCATTACATTATTTTTCCAAAGAGTGGCCGCTTCCGACAAGTTTGGCCAAACGTTTAAGGTAATCCATCATTTAATTGTGATCATGGTCCACCAAGTGATCATAGGAATTTTATAGTAAATGCAAGCCTTTAAAGACTTTGAGAAAAAAAAAATCTGTAACTCCAAGTCAATGGATGCTTGCATCTGCACTGAAGTCTATTTAAGCATTTGAAGGACCATGGTTACAATTTAATGATGGATTACATTAAAATGTATGTTGGGATGTGAAGTGCTCTCTCTCTTATCTGTGTGTCACGCCAGTTGTGTTCAGTGATATCTAATGCACTATTCGTGTCACCAATATTTGATACTGAATGTTATCGGGATCCGTTCTTCTTCCTTTGTCTTGAATATGCTTTCATACATCTCAGAGTATTCTGAATGTATTAAGTGTCCTTTAAACTCATTCATGATTTTCTTACACATTTCATGATGATATGAAGTAGCTGAAATGATAAGAAAAATATATGAAATAATTAATTTCTGTACTTTGGGCATACATGATTCAACGACCATAAGAGAGAGAGAGAGAGAGATGCTTCCTTTTATTTTAATCTTTTACTTTGAAAGCAGAATATAAAAACAATTTATAACAAATAAATGTTACTCGATGGACAAATTAAATACATAATTAAAATCAAATGTATCACAAAGTCATGCATCTAATTACTTTCAGTGAAAAACGATTTGGGCCACGAAGGATTTAGGCCTTTCTAGAAAACTCATTTATACGTAGACTTTTTGTCGCTGAATTTAATCTAAAAATCACGAATACTAGACCAATGTTGCATCCTGGCAGCATTTTAGCTCACCCGAACACAAATTTTCAAGTTTCAAGTTATATCTAAAAAAAAAAAAAAAAAAAAAAAAAAAAAAAAAAAAAAAAACACCTAGTGGAACATTAAACATATTCAAATCTTACTAACGTTATCTAGTTTAGTAATCAGTGGTTAACAACAGTCTCACGTAAGTCATAGTCAAGCGCAGAATGAAAAAAAATCCTATAATTTATTTTGAACATCTGTATAATTGTGTATAAACAAAACCCATTTTGACTTGACTATTTGAGTTTACCGTCGCTTCGACAGTATTTCTGTCATATAGCGACGTCAAGCTAATTACAGGTGGAAGAAGACCTCGAACAGGTTGAACCACCGACCTACTGCAAGCCAGCTGGAAGGCCACCTCACATGAAAATCCGAATGACCCTGCCGGGATTCGAACCCAAGCGGTGAGGGGTTGAGTGAGTGTTAAAGTCAGTGACTTTATCCCCTCGACCACGGAGGCCCCAAACCCATTTTGACCTTATATACATAAGGAAGTAATATTGTTCAGTAATACTATATTTTATCTATCCACATATCATCCCTTGTCGAAACGAAATACAAGGTGAAGTCATGGTAAAAAAACACCAACCAACCAACCAACCAACCAACCAACCAACCAACCATAGGGCAAGTTCACACGGAAGCCATAATGTATGGTAGATTATCCGCATTACTTGTAACTTGCATTACCTTCATGACAGAAGAGTCAAATTTTACTGGTTCCCAGATTTTACATACTTTGCAAAAAGAGCGGGGTAAAAGGTGTTTTGCATATTACTTAGTCCAATTCTGTGATTGGCTAATATAAAAAATTATACAGGTTTACAACATTCGTAATAGCAAACCCTTCCCTTGAGCTTCCATGCGAACTACACTATGTAAGCCGTAAGGACCGTTGGATTCCCTGCGTCTCTCCATCGTTCAAAAATTGGTTGTTCACACTCTATATAGCTGCATCTTTTTTAAGCATATTTGATCAAACTTAGTAGTAACGACCATATCTCTATCAGGTTTTCAGATACATGGTTATGGCCCAAAACGCCAGACTCAACGTCTTTACACCTGCATTTATCGAGCAAACTTAATTAAACATAATTACAATATTAAAAGTCATAATGTATTGGTCAATTTCGAATATGATTAAAATTCAATTTTATATTTACTTTCTTTCTTTTGCCTTTGAATATGCATCCATTATTCTTAATATCACTTAAAACATTGTTTATGGTCATAAAATACTTAGCAGTAATTTCTGATATGTTGGTCTTGAATTATTTTCTGTATAACCTTTTTATTTTATGCTAACTGATGAAAAACTGGGTTTTCAGTAATACGAGTATATAATCTATAATTGATAGATATGGCGGAACTACTTTTTATATATAAAGGGAGATAATTGGTGTAATATGTATCAAAATAGACTTATTGTTTTTGTCTGACAGTATTTAGTAAACCCATAAATCCAATAAATGTCTGACTTTCGTTACAATTATCCAATATGGCGGATAAAATGTGTATTCAAAAGAACATGGATTCATCCGCGTGTGAAAAGGAACAACAACATAAACTAGTTCCATCCTTTCGTCATCAGTTGGCATAGTATTCTTTGTGGATATGGAATATATTTCATCTCAAAGTGATACATTTTATATTTTCTGTGTTCTATCAGTGAGATAAAATCCCTATCCCTCGGTTTGAGTCATATTGATCTGCCGGATCTTTTTTTTTTGTCTTCAGTGAATACGGAATATATATTTCTCGATATGATACAGTTTTCAATACTAAAATTGTATCACTGCCGATGTGATAGTCAAACCTGCCTTAGGCGGCCAATCAAGGGAACAAGAGAAAGTAGCCGCTTAACAGAGATGACCGCTAAATGAAGTTTAAATATATAACAACATTGCTACAGTTTGGAAATAAATAATTTTACCGCTTCATTCAGGTTGACCGCTTAATACAGGTGACCGCTTATACAGGCTCATATCTATATTCCATATCAACTTAAATCAAACAAATATCCTCTATAATTTGTCCACAATTAGACATTCGGCCTCCAGTGGCAACGTACTCTTTGAAATAAATTTTTATTTTAGAGAGGATGCACATAGGTGAGCGTAATAATACTATTTCGACCCTCTTGCTAAAGACCTGGGATCGGATAGCTCCTTTGAGGTACGTGAATGAATGTCATACAAAGGATTTGATACATTCGTTTGTGTGTAGAAATATTTTTTACCACTATGATAAATTTGCTGACTGTTGATAGTTTGATTAGTCTGTTGTAGACCATTTATAGTTCCTTATAATGATTTGCCGACGTGTTGGCCTATACTACTAATCTTAGATTTCAATACTTTCTCTACTTAATACATTTCAACCTTTGAAATGTCAAATTACTCGCTGATTCTATTTTGTGAAAGGGGAAAAAATACGCACGTCATGCATTTCTTCTCTCAGTGAAAATAAAATCCAATATTTGTGTCTGATGATCAGAACTAGAGAAAGATAACATTCGCAAATGGGTATGGTCTCAACCCTGGTCTCATTCAATAATTAATCATAGATTTATCAGGGAGTTCCGTGTTCAACCGGATCTCAGGAAATGATAGGAGAGAAACGTTTGATTACATCTCATTCTGAGTGATCCTGTCCGATATTAACTAATATGATGTGCCTTTGTATGTTTGTGTGATATAGCTGTGTTCAATATTTAATATATAGATCGGGAAAACTTTTTGAAAAGTGACAGAGAAGAGTATGGCTGGAGGGGTTTCCATATAAGTTACTAACAATGTTTAGCATCTCATGTTACTTCAGTAGACCATTTCACGAGGGGTTCGGCAATACTCGGTATAATTCGTTGATTTAAACTGACCACTCAGCTACTGGTTCAAATTTTCATGTGTATGTTTATCACTAGTTCAACAATGTGTGAAATTTAAACCAGCTTAATGATTAGGTGTTCGGGTGTGAGTGTGAAAAAAAAAAAATACTGTAAAGTCATTTATTTTCATTGACATTGAATTTCGTTGAATCTAGAATTGAATTAATTTCGTTGGCACATATATTCGTGTTCTACAAAACATGAGGTCTATGAAATAAACAGTTTTCGGGGGGATACGTATTCGTGGATAAAGCCATCCACGAAATCAACGAAACGTAGTTCCCCACGAAAATTAATGATTCTACAGTATATAGACAGATATAATTTCCAGGCTGTTTTAACACTAATTTTTACTCAAGTTCTTACGCGAATGTAGCGTTTAATGTATAATGTATCAATGTTTTCCTAAAAGCAATTACATATGTAATAAAATGTTTGGTTTAAACAATACTTAATCAACAATTTATTTATACACTATTCATATTATTTATTTAACAGTATATACATTACATATTGATAGATACTACTATTTTTTTAGCAATAATGCAACATTCAGCTAATGACAAGTGAGGAAGATCTCAAGTATAAAATATATCTTTTAATAATATCTTTATTATAGTTTCATCATGGTATACTTATAAATATGCACATTAATACCCATGATAAAATCTGCTTCAAAACCAATGACTCATGAACTGACGTATGAATATCGGTAAAACAAGCCACCTTATAAGATATTTATAAAAATCATTTATTACCTCAAATCATATTTGGGATAAACTGATTAATAGAGACTGTATTCTGAGAATGAAATTCTGACAAGATAAAATGAAACTATCAAATCTATGTACACTATAACAGGCCATAGTTATCAATGTAATCCGATCAATCATTACATTTTATACATTGCTATATAGCAGACTTCTACGTACTTTTAAAGTAAGGTGGCAGGATTTGGCAATAGTGCAAATCAAATGTAGAAACAAATTTATCGATATCATTCTTAAGTACACAGAGACACCCAAACATCTTTTACGCCTCTTTTTGTCGTTGTTTCGCGCTTTGCGACTTGGGCGCGACAACACGACATCAAACACACCAAAATGGCGACCGCGCGATCGAAAGGCGTCGTCGCAACGAGGCGTGAAGACAAGACAAAATTGTGTAATTCGTGCCGCCGTGCTCTTTTGACGGCGCCCTTGAAAGCGCGACATCGAGGAGAGGCGACATGGCAGAAATAAGCCACCATTGTAAATGTCATTTTCTTTATAATTCAAATGTAAAGAATGCACCTTTTTATTTATTTATCGGCGCATTTCAATGCAGGTGTGCCTCACACTGATACGTGATATCGTGTGACGTATACATGCACACAATGAACTCCGTCCCCTCAGCCCAACTTATCTCTGGACTCGACCATATGATAAGTGAGAAATGTCCCTTTACCTAATCTGCAGACTGTTATTTGGTACACTGGGACCTGGAAACAGGCAATAAGCATCGAGTGGGTAACAGGGCTTTGAATTAACAGTTGTGAGGAAAATGAGATCAACTTGCTGTTGCTTTAAGAGAAAAATTAACGTTCTCTGGTAAGTTTATTAAAAAAAAATATTTCAAGAGAAATGGTTTTAAGAAAAATGGTATTTTACGAATTTATTTTATGATTTATTTTTATATTTTAATTTGTTAAGTCTAAGCATTGAACGCATATCAATTGACGTACACATATGATCAAGATTCATAGCATTAAAACCACAATAGTAATAATGAAATAATAGCTTGAATTTTATATGATAAAGTATGCTTGTCAAAAAGCTATTATTCCTACCGTGAAATATAAGAAAACTATTTTGATCATTATGGGAAAAAATAAACAAAGAGAACAGGCAGATGTATGCATTGTCTCTGCTGGGTGTATTATACATGTATACAAAAAATAGTGTGGCCGCAGCACATTTGTAAAACTCGCGCTAAAAATAGCTTAATGTTGAGAATGACCTTATTCTTGTAGTTCGTCATGTCCTGACTAAAGATCCGAGAAGTAGTTGAAATTTCTGTCCTTTTTCATTAAGTGTATTTGAAAAATAGTGTAAATATCATTTCTTTTGATTTTATGATATAATTTACACGGTTGAGATAATTTATAACACAATGCAATGTGTGTCAAACTAAGTACAGTGTTGTCGAATTATACCTTGGGAAAAAATACAATTAAAAGTCTTTGTAAATTCATTAAGAAAATATATAAACTATATAGACAATTTGAATTTGAGTCAATTAAGATATCGACAATTTACTAATTATTTCCCCATTATTCTTCAAAAAGCAATGTCTGTTCTTCTTAGAGAAAAAGCAAAGTGTGTGCTACAGATTTGTTACGAGATGTAATCTGTACTTAGTCGTTACTGGCAACGTTACTACCATGCATAAAGAAAGAATCTTTTACTTCATATTATTCAATTGTTTACAAAATAACTAATTTGCATATTACGCATATCTTTATCCATTTTCTGACCTTTTTCCACTTCTGACTGTCTCCGTTAATGAAGCACGAGTGCGTAAATTGATGACGTAGCAGTCTTCGGGAATAATCACCAATGCAAACTTTAAACAATGAGAATATTTTGACACCCATCCAAAATATTAAATTATTTGGTATTAATTTAATGCGTAATTTGATCAGCATTTTCAATTCGTTTAACTGTTATTTTACAACATATTGAACATTTTGTACTTTTTGTTAATTTTATTTTAAATTTTCTTTTTCATGAAAATTTAATCATTATGAAACTTAATGGACTTTTTTTTCAATTTCAGTTCCATCTCTGTTGTATGTGTACTAGCCCTATTTATGGACTTCATGATACGCCCACATCACAGACTCCGCTTGGAAACTGTCTTTATCAAACGCGGCTCTGATACTACTGTACAACCGGCTCCTTGTATAGAGAAAACAGACGTGGTTTTCTTGAAGGTCCACAAAACCGGAAGTTCAACCATTGCAAATATTCTAGGGCGCTATGGGTTATCTAGGCAGCTCAACTTTGCTCTTCCAAATAAAAGACCTGGCAAAGGTAGATTTAATTATTTTGGTGGCCTTGGTGATACCTTATCAAAGAACGGCATCACATCGTCTAAAAATGGAAGCAGAGTATAACATATTGTGCCACCATGTTGTTTTCAATAAGACTGCTTTTGATGAAGTGTTCCCATTTCCACTTACATATATAACAATGATCAGGGAGCCAATGGTCAATTTTTGTCATCCGTGTTGTATTTTGTGCACCAGGGTGGTATTACAGATTTGGTTATTAAAAATTTCACTGCCTATCTGATAAACCCTAGCAAGTTCGAACCCAGTCATCCCTTTATATCTTTTACAAACAACAGACAAGCTCTAGACCTAGGTGTATCGCCATTGAAAGTTCGTGACAAAAATTATATACACCAGTATATCAAACTTCTGGACCGAAGCTTTCATCTTGTGCTGATCATGGAACATTTTGACAAATCCTTGGTTCTTCTTAAACGGTTTATGTGCTGGACTATAAAAGACATCCTGTACATGCGCAGAAACACCGGATATAAGAAAAAGAACGTTTTAGTAACACCAACAGATCGGCTACTACACCGGAAGTGGGCGCTTGCGGATTATATGTTATACGAATACTTCTCAGCAAGGTTTGAAGAAAAATTCAATCAAAGCAAAGGAATAATGGAGGAGGTCGGTTACTTTAAGGCTATTTTGAACAAAGTTCAACTATTCTGTGGTGGTCAGGGGCATTCAGGAGTTGAGCTGGAAGTTAAACAAAGTGAGTGGAATGACAGATTCAATGTGAGCAGTCTTGACTGTATGTATATGAATTCAAATGAACTAGACATTCTTCATAAACTATATTACGATCGTTCATAAACTATATTACGATAGTAAAGCGTAATTAGTATTTAAGTTGCATGAGTACTTTGTTTTTGTTATTTAAAGTTTATCGTCTTGCGGTTATATGTAAGTAATGGAGAGTCCACCTCGAGCGTGGGTGGTCGTGGGTTCGATTCCCGGCCGCGACATACCAAAGTCGTAAAAATGGTACTGATATGGCTCTCTTACTTAGCACTCAGCATATAAGGATAGTTCCAGGATTGAATAGCCAGATGTCAGGATAATGTGACTGCGTGATATTCCAGTGTGTATTCAAGTAGACATAGACTCCAGATGGCGGGACTTTAAACCCAATAAACAAACAAGCAATCAATATGTAAGTCATATAGCGACGTCCAGTTTATTACAGGAGGAAGAAGGTGCTAAGTATACAGAGGCTGCCGGGTAGCACTGGCCAGCCAGATGGCCAAAAAAAAAACAACAAAAAAAAAACACCTGAAAAGACCGGGACCCATGTTCACGAAAATATTTAAGTACGATCTCAGGCTCAATTCCTATTGAAGCTAAAGGATGTAGTTTGAGTTTAAGTATGAAAATCAAACCACCCACCATCAAACCATTTTTCTTATCTGGTCACATGATGGTAATTTTTGTATAACTTCTTGTTACTTGAAAGATATTTCGTCCAGAGTTTCTTTCTGTTTTGTTATATTGGGGAAACGAATCCATATTTGATTTAACATTAAAACCAATGGGAATTATACAGTTTCTTTAAATATGAAAAAATGACCTTTAATCTTGAGAAAAACTTCTAAAATAAAAATCTAATCTTCAAAAAAAAACGAACCAATATACTCCGTTTAAAAATTTAACCGTAGATAAATGGAGGTAATCTTTACTTTTTCAGGGTAGATAACATCAGGGGAGGTAATCAAAAGCGCTTCAGTCTTAATTTTATAGTTATTATTTTCAAGTTTTACTTGTATATTTTGGGTGGGAATTATTGGCTCATCTTTGAGTACAATTTGGAAGACCACAGGGTCTCGACTCGAACCCGCGTCAGTGAAGGTCAATGTGATAGTAAGTCAACGGCTTTAACCAGTCTGCCAAAGAGGTCCATGTATTTGGACTATCCTGTTGTATAAAATATTAAATAAAATAAAAACAGCGCAATGCAATTTTCAAGACATTTCATGGTAAATATTTACTCGATCTTACTTTATTTTGATACTTTTTTTTTTTTTTTTTTTTTTTCATTTTCACGTGATAAAATATTACATTCGTGACTTGACTTGACTATTTGAGTTTATCGTCGCTTCGACAGTATTTCAATCATATAGTGACGTCCAGCTAATTACAGGTGGAGGAAGACGGGCAGAACTCCGACCTACCGCAAGCCAGCTGGAAGGCTTCCTCACATGAAAATCCGAATGACCCTGCCGGGATTCGTACCCACGCGGTGAGGGGCTGAGTGAGTGTTAAAGTCAATTACATTCATAATCTGTATTCTAGATTATTTCCGTGTACTTCGAATAGTTTTAATGGTAAAATAGTCAACAAAAGTTAACAAAAACCAATTCTCCAAAGATGGAAAAAAGTTAAAAGGACCTTGCTTCTCTTGGTAACCAGATACCAGTAAATAGCTAGAAAAATGGTTTGGATAATCATTGTTTCAACACCTTACTACAACAACATACAAACACCGGCCGCGACATACCAAAGTCATAAAACGTTCCCTTTCTTGGAATTCAGCATACAAGGGTAGTTCTAGGACTGGTTGGCCCGGTGTCATAATAATGTGAATTGATGTGGTATCATTCCACATGTCTACGGCATGATACTGCATTGTGGAAGCAATATATCTGTCTCAAGTAGACATAGCCACCAAGTGACTGCAATACTGTCGGCGAAACGTATACAACCCAACAAACAAACATTGTAGACAATTTGCAGATGGTGGATCCTTTAGTTAAACAGTGCATCTAGAGGTAAACCCTTAACAGAACCGTTGGTGGAAAATCCAAAACTATAAAAAAGTTAAATTTTATGAACAGTCGCTGAAACATCTATGTACTTTTCTCAAATAATGAGCTCATTCAAACTTTGTTGAAACGATTTACTTAGGGTGATTTTACAGGAATCACTATGTCTGTCTGTCCGCCCGTCTTGCTTTAGTGCCAAGGCTATAACTTTGAAATTATTTCACCCTTGAAGCTCCTACTTAGCAAAAGATTGCTTATGACCAGAGAGTATCAGCTCAAGGTAAAGAAAAATGCAATTTACCAAGTATGATACAAATTCGTATACGCCCTGCAACTCCATATTTCTTTGAGCATAAAAAAGTTGAGCCTCTAATTCAAAGCAGTTTAAATTTGCAGCAATTTTATCCTATTTATGGATACTCTTCAGATGGAGGAAATGCAATAGAGTTCCAGTATCTTAAACATCACCGTGCTACACATCAAAATTTAGATTAATATATTGCAAAAAAATCGTATGTATATGACAAGTGATATTCACTTTTTATAATATTCTTGCAAGAGCAGTCACAAATGTGTATTGAAGATGTATTCGGGTCAATCTGCAAATACCTATTGTATATGAAAAAAAAATCGCTTTGTGAAAACATGAAAATATAAAATGATATCTGGGTAAATATATTAGTGCAGGAAGTGACACCATTATAATCAAGAACAATGGCACGGGAGTTTACGGAAACAAGTTTGCCATTATCGGAAAAGCTCGATGCAGCAATTATTTATGCTTACAGTTTGCCCTTCTTGATCGTCCAATGAAATACTTGTATTTTGTTCAAAATTCGAAAAATATACTGTATAAAATGGACAATGATATCTTAATATGGAGAAAATATGGTGTCTACGTGACCAAAGACCAATATAGTCGCGGCGAATGAGTCATGTTTCGTTAGCTAAAAGTATAAATGTACCCAGTAACATTGACTTTGAACTGTACTTGAAGCACCACGTGTGCTGTCAGTCAAACGGGAGTAGGTTCCATAATGCGAGGTCAAAGGCAAAGCTGTATGGCGTAAGTGACAAACTGTAAATATGTTATCGTTTATATTTTAGATTTTATGAATTTATCGCTTCGCGTCGCTTGCGATAAATTCCATAAAATTTAAAATATAAACGATTACTAATAATTGCACCGATGCAGAACGGCTGAACAACATTCTGACATCGACGGAAGTGAAAATTCTAAGTAAGGAAGAAAGGCTGAAACATAGAAAAGACACGCTGAGGCCCCTAGGCCCGAGATATATTTATCTGTGAAAAACTGGATAGTTTGTGGCGTTTCTCACACTTTAAATAATGTCATTTGTTGTAAATTTTGAAATCACAAAATGGTAAACAAGCGTGTCGTTTCGAACGTTTCCGAATGTAATCGAATTGTTCCCGACTATGTTTAATAATATGTGTGTGTACTCGTCAGTTAAAAAGTTGGCGTTTTTTTAAAAAAGTTTTTTTTTTATGTTCAGATAACTTTGTGTCTATATTTCATTTTTCACTTTTTCTGGGAACATAAATGTTGCATGCTATATTTTCACACAGTCTTCCAACGTCAAGAATGGGTAAGGATGAATGTTGGACCGAATGCATCTTTAAAATAGTTCTGCTTCATTGGTATAAGCTTGTGCTTTAACATATAGCATTTTTTTTTATTGAAAAGTCAAACTATTTTGGGACTCGTTTAACATAACCTTTATTTTACCCATGTACCATGTTGCAACATAGGCCCCTCTAATAATCCACCCTTTCATTTTTGTCAAACACATTTGCACTCATCGACACAATACACTCATCGATGCCATATTTTGCCAAATTTATAAATGTTTGATCAAACAATTTGTGTTCCCAATAATTCTCGCCGGCCAATCGTACCCACTCTTTCTTTCCACCTAAACCAATTTAATTTTCATCGATGCCATATTTTGCCAAATTTATAAATGTTTGTTTTGTTCGGATTGTTTTAAAGATGAATATACACATGCTCCAGCGTACACGATAATTGCAACGGAATCAAACACGGTCGCTCAAAAAAGTTGATTTTGTGCATAATCTATACGTGCTGGGACTTGATTTTTGTGGTCGCTGTCGCATAATAAAAACCCCTTAATGGGATAAAATTTGATATAGTAAAAACGTTCGGGCGGGATTTATAACGGTCGTTAAATAAAAAAGTCGTTTAATACAGGTGGTCGCATGTACGATGTTGACTGTAGTTTCTAAATATGCACATTCAGCATTCGGGAAGCCTTCTCTTGGTTAGGTCAGTAGTGTTTTTCATTGGTAAACTCTAATTCCTATCCAAATTCAATACTTGGTCGATAATTGTGGACGGTATTTAAAGCTTCTCAACACTTTCTCGACTTATAATCATATTAAAGGGGAGTAACCATTAGAATAATATATTACTCAACTATACTCTTTGCTCTCCCTTACATTGATTCTTTCGTTTCACACCCTAATTGTTTACTGTTGAGAATTCGTCTGAATAGATGGGATTCGTCTGGATAGATATGAGTTATATCATGTCCAGTGCCCGATGGGTTTCACATAGATAAACCGGCCATGTTGGCGCATGGGTGTGAGATTTGACCCCCACTTGGATCGCACAGGGTCTTTCTGACGGTCATTTTACATTTATCACTTTTCTACTAAGCGCTTGTTAGTGAAAAACCTTTAAATAGTCAGAATGTACAGTTAACTGGTCATCTGTTAGCCCTTAATGGCACAAAATGACGTAAGCAATTCAAATAAACCATTTACACACACACACACACACACACACACACACACACACAGATAAAAGGGAAAAAAGGACTTGACTATTTGAATTTATCGTCGCTTCGACAGTATTTCAGTCATATAGCGACGTCCAGCTAATTACAGGTGGAGGAAGACCCCGAATACACGAAGGCATCCGCGTAGAACCATCGACCTACCGCAAGCCAGCTGGAAGGCTTCCTCACATGAAAATCCGAATGACCCTGCCGGGATTCGAACCCACGCGGTGAGGGGCTGAGTGAGTCAGCGACTTTACCCTCTTGGCCATGGAGGCCCCGCGTTAAAACTTAGACTTGTTGTTCAGCTGGAGTAAGATTAATATGTACCACCCAAAGTTTGCTTAGCAGCACATATCACTCATCAATGTGAAATTGTATACACCAATTGAAATGGCCATGGTTTCTGTAATACTTGTCTACGTGGATTCCACAACCATCCAGACCTTTGATTTTATGCAAAAATCTCAAAATCTAAAGTCTCAACTTTAAAGATTAAGAAAAAAAAGAAAAAAAGAAAAAAAAAAAAAGAGGAAAACCCAAAAGAGATCGCTTACCTGAGGATAATTTTTTTAAACCACCTAATGTTCCAAGGAAGCATGTTTATTTCAACAATCTTGGTAGGGACTCAGCCTTGCCAAAATGGCTTGTATACTTATATACACATTAGAAATTCTAGCATGGCCTTGGCGGCCCTTTTCCAACGGACCCAAATATTTTGACTTGACTTGACTATTTGAGTTTACCGTCGCTTCGACAGTATTTCAGTCCTATAGCGACGTCCAGCTAATAACAGGTGGAGGAAGACCCCGAATGCACGGAGGCATCCGGGTCCCAAATATTTTGAATCCATTGGTAGCGGTATCTGATGTGCCCTGTCCTAGGTCTTTTAAGGCACTTTAGACCCGGGTCGAGAAAGTTATTTTCAAAAAGTCCAGAAATTCATTAATTATGTGCAATATTATTTATCCCCAGATATGCCGGAAAACGCACTTACACGCATCCTAGAAAAATGTCCCCCCGGGGGTGGGGAGACATTCCGGGACCCTAGCCTATTAAGACCCAGTTATGCCCATCATGTGTCTTGGAGAAGAGAACTTTCGTTAAAAAAAGTCTTCACTTATACATATAAGGAAAACTGGTTTCGAACATAATCGCTGGAATATTTTCAAATTTGGTGCGGAGATTATACTAAAAACTTGCCCCGACGGTGCGGCCATTTTTTTACGGCATATTCTAAGTAGAAGGTTATCCAATATATTGTCTAGTAGTTTTGAAGAAATGTTCCAGGCTTCCGTTACCATTGTAACCCATTTTTTTTCTTCAGGAAATCAAATTATTCACGGAATCTTGACATCTTTGAGATAGGACCAACCAAGGACCATCGCTATAAAGCTAAAACTAGACTAAGCGGTCATTTAAAGAAATTGTCCACAACAATTGATAGCTGAAGCAATAGCTGAAGTACTTATGAAAATATATTATCCATCAATATATGTATACTCATTTTCTTTTCAAGGACGAAAATGAATAAGAGAACGTAATAAGCGATAATTGTTTACAAAGTGTAATTCATGATTCTCGAACACAGGTGTGTTAATCACACACACACACACACACACACACACACACACACACACACACACTTTTGTTATTTATATACATCTTAACCACTTTGATATGTCACTGTAAGGGATCTAATCTCAGACTCCACCATCTCACCCCCATCCCGCTCCCGAAGAAGTAGAAGTGGTTGTTATATTCCAGTCAGGTTAGTATCAACGAACAGAAAGGGACACTATTGAAAGACAAACTATTTGATGGCGGGAGTTGTTATCGCCCTTTAGGTATCTAAATTGTGAGCATGGACAATTTACAAGTCGCAATCCATTCACTGTGTAAATGCACATCATTAATACATATTCTACAATCACAATGCATACGTAAACATTACTACATAGCAATATTAAACAAACCACATAACAATAGTAATTAATAACACATGACGGTGGCATAACAATAGTTAACATTACATATCATTAGTAAACATTAACACATAACAAGTAATTAATAACACATGACAGTAGCATAACAATAGTTAACATTACATATCATTAGTAAACATAAAACATAACAGAGTAACATAACACATATTACATATCACTAGTAAACATTAACACATAACAATAGTAATTAATAACACATGACAGTAGCATAACAATAGTTAACATTACATATCACTAGTAAACATTAACACGTAACAATAGTAATTAATAACACATGACAGTAGCATAACAATAGTTAACATCACATATCACTAGTAAACATTAACACATAACAGTAGTAATTAATAACACATGACAGTAGCATAACAATAGTTAACATTACATATCACAGTAAACATTAACACGTAACAGTGGTTGACCATACCACATGCCATTAGTAGACATAACTACATAACACTAGACAGATTTTTTTAAACCAATTTTATGTTCATGAGACATGTATTACAAGGCAAAGATAAACGACAATGAATATGACACTGGGCAAAACGTCTGGAATACAAATTCCCATAACTTATGCAATTATTACTTTAATAAAAAAATGAAAATATTTTCATTTTTATTGAAAACTGTTGGATGACACAATTCGATCACATGAAGATGTTGCTCATTATGTCTAAGCATACATGACTTTACCAACCCATCGTTCACACTGAACTTGTTTAAAAACCTTTATATTTTGAATTTCTTTATAGAGATTCTTTTAACGATCGGAATAACAATCAACTGGTATTGGTACCATAACGGCCCCTTAAGAAGTTTAAAATGTGATTTTTTTTTAGTTAAATTCCATTCATTCATGACAGTTTTTCTTTGATGACGCACAATTCCTGTTTACATAATTGTAAATTGCGATCCAAAATAAAGATCTTAAGTATATCTTATACAAGAAAATCATTGTAATGGTAAATGATTACCACAATGAAAAAAAAATGATGATGAATATTAATAGAAAATTTTAGATATTTTTCCTTTTGGTGAACACCAATTATTATATCCACCAAACAGGTTGTGTTTATTGTATGTATTTTTTTTAAATCTCAAAATTTAAATTAGATCTAGATTTTGATCTGTTCGCGTTGAGTGTAGTAATTGGGTATAAAAATGAACGTTGAGAAATTCTATGTTGTATGGACATACTACAGAAATATATCAAGGCCATTTCAATTTGAGACGTATTAGTGCGAGCAATTTCACAATGATATGTGATATACGATGCTTCGAAAACTTTCAGTACATATCAGAGATTCAAATATAAAGATAATTGTAGAATTGTAGTTGTAAAGTTAAAACACAAATTGGTATGATAAACTTTAAGTCGAACTCAGATGATTGCCACGTGTCTTAATATGTGAAGTATACTATCTGGCAATAAGAAGTGCGGTTACTACTCGTATATTTGACGAGTGTCAAATTGTGTATTAGGTTTGCACGAATATGTACAAGAGTTTAAGATTTCAACGTCAGGATTTAATTACTGATAAATTGTTACAATGCTTTAGATTTCACAAGTTAAAAAAGGTGTTTTCAAAATTCTTTCAACGAAATGGTTTTATGTCTTCCAAATGCAATAGTAGGGTGGTTTCCGGCGGTATCGCGGGTTCTCTGGTATCGCGGTATTGCCAGTTTGTTAGGAAAGAATTTGCCGATCGCCACTTAGTGACACCATTTTGTAAACAGGAAGTAACGATTTTAATTGAAATAAACAAAAAGTAATAAGTCTCCGTAAATGGTAAGCAAAAACGTAAATCTCTTGCAGTATACCGACTTTCAACCATTACGCTTATGCGTATCACCCCATGTCCGCTAAAAACCGTTTTATAGCATAAATAATGAATTGAAAGTCTCAACAAATGCTAGATGTTCGTCTGCTGCATTGTTTTGTGAATGATGATTGTTTTGATCATGTAGCGACACCTGTAGGTGGAGCCAGCAGTCTTTTTTCAAGAAATACCGCGATACCAGAGAATCATGGGATTTTTTTATGTAGGACAAACAAACTGGCAATACCGCGATACCAGAGAACCCGCGATAAACAAACATGGCGAACAATAACATGTTTTAAAATGTTATTAGAAAGGCTGGAAAAAATAATCTGTTTTTCACATTATGGTACAAAGGTGGAATAACAGTGACATACAGAAATAAATTTCAGATAAGACTTCACTGATATTTTATTCCCTTTCATGCCGTTAGTACCGCGATATGAGGGAACACCATCCTAGTATGAAAAGTTTTTTAAGTAACAGGGAATAAGCCCTCCTGCAACTATGAGAAGACACTTTATGAGATAAAAATTAATAGTCTCAATAACTTTTCTGGCTTTTTTTTTTTTTTTTTTTTTTTTTTTTTTACAAAACTTTACGTTAATTTATTGCTGATGGTTATTTAACTCGGGAAATTTTTAGTGTACGGCATTGCTTACAATTAGCCCCTTTACAGTCAAGAACAGTCTCACTTTGATAGGATATTTTATTTACACTTTTCTTAACAGACATTCAGGAAGTGCCGTGTTGGGGTTCTTGTAAACCTGGTTTAAGCATCCCAGTCAGTCCTTTTGCCGACTGACCCTTTGTTTTTGTTCATTTACACGCACCTCCTCCTTGAGTTAGTTCATTTTAAATATATGTGGGATTCTCATAAAAACTTTTTGTCCTTCCTAGTTCCATCTTAAAGATTGTTTTGATATTTTGCTTTATGTACATGTGTTTTAGTTTTATGTGATCATTTCTAACGAAAATCTTAATTGATATTTTTAGTTAGTGCCTTTTTATGCAAGTGTTCTGGTGATGACTGAAATAAAAGAATCACATTCACTCAGATTTTATGATTGTTTAACGTTTCTACCATATTGGATCTTAACGAGATATTTCTACAAAACAAACACAGAAAACAAAAAAAGGTAAGAAATGATTTATTGATAAAATATTTTACATAAATCGACTTGACGATTGACACATTCTTGTAAATGTAAACGAAATATTTCATTAACTATTTTCTCAATAAGTTTTATAGGATTGAATCTTTTCTTTTCCTGACAAATCACATACAAATGATATGCAGTTATAAACATGATCCTTACAATTCCAATATTGAACGGCAACAGTTTCTCCAGTTATTTTTTTGTGTTTATTGAACTAGTTCACCTCCTCCCATTTCCTGCCCCTTTTTTCCTTTCTATCTTTACTTAACGATATTTGGATTTTCCCGCGTTGTCAACTTGAATGTATTTGAAAGTTACGAAGTAATTATTACACGTGTCTTTCACGTTTTGAAAGGGGACTTTAGCAATACGCATGCGTTCAGGTAATTGTTCATAGGGCACATAGCCATATCGTCAGCCTGCCTTTTCTTCTAAAGGAGGTGTTCAGAGAGGCATACTGTGCATCAACAAAAAAGAAAATATGGTTTATCAAGAATTTTGTGTAAATATCGGCTACTAGTAATTTTTCCCAAGGAATATTGGTGACAATTATCAAAATGTCTTAAATGTATATATTTAGAATTTTGAAACTATACAATTTCGTATATATCAAAATTCTGAAGCAATTCGAAAATATTCGAAAGTCGTTGATTGTCATTTCATAAATCAAATCAATTTTCGATGTTTTACTCAAAGTTATAAATTATTTAAGAGAAAAGGAAAAACTTCCTTTACGTATATTATCACAAATATTCAACTACAAATGCCTGAAATAATTTGGCGAAAGTTTTGAATGTCGGCGGCTGACATTAATCAATACAAATTGTGTTGTTATACAGCAAGCCTAAACATATTTGAAGTAATCAACATAATACTCTTTTCCAAAATATGTTTTAAATATTACATGCTCTATTTATATAATCGGGATAACAATGTAATGTAATAAGGTCATCACTTTGAGCTTCCCGTATACGACACCGTTTTTGCTCTCATGTTTAGTAATTTTTCTTGATTGCTGGCAACTTAAAAATGTCTCTTGTCTACTATGACTATTTTAGCTATGAAAATGTTATAAAATGGGAATCCACTTTTTGATAAACCATACCGTTTTAAATGCAGTACCCTCACTTGGTTTGGGTTCACCCACGTGCTTTGACATAACAACACTCAGCCCCTCTCCGCGGTGGGCTCGAATACCAACAGAATCATTCGGAGTTTTCAAGAGAAGAAACCTTCCAGCTGACTTACGCTATGTTGTTGGTTCTACTCAAGTACCGCTGTGCGTTTGATGCCTTCCTCATTCTGTAGTTAGCTCATCGTCGAATACCCATGACCGATCGATATCATATATAGGCCGTGGGATTTTACACCTGTATTTTGTTGTTCTTGGGTGAATTTTATTTGCATCACGCTTTTTTTTTCAACCAATAAAAAAGTCAATTTTTACACCTGTTTACAGCAATATATTTTATTAGTTTACATGACTTTCAACGAGTTTTCCATTTATAAGATGTGTTTGCATTGGTCAAAATTTTAACCAATGACTGCTGAAAATTTTAATTTCTTGGAAGTTAGGCTAGTAATTAGTCACATGTTCGTCATGACGTTAGTTTCCTTACGCAAACTGGGTCGTGTATTTTAACTGACAAATACTTTCAACAAAAAGGCAGGGTGAATATTACTTATTGTTATACATTTTTCTTTAAAATTAAGTTATTTATCGATGTCACATTTTAAGCCAATGCAGCGCGGATCACGTAACCGTTCAAAACTAACTTATGTTTTTACAAAGTCTGAAAAAAAGTGCGAAACTGTTGAGTATATCTTTTGAATCTGGCTGAAAAGAGCAATTCCATCGGCTAAAATGTTCTTCAAAATTATTAAGGTTTAAAAATACAAGAGAAATTGTAATTGAAGTGAATCAATTAGGTTATAGCTTTCGATGGTGCCGAGATCCAGTGGTAGGGAGAACGATTGCGGATCCGAAGGTTGTGGGTCGGATCCCCGTGGCGGATTTCATTACCTTTTCAGCGTAAAACACAGGTCCAAACCCATAAAACGTCGAGCCGGATAAGTACATGTTGTAAGAATGGGTATCTCAATCAACGGAAAAGAAAGAAAATCAAACAGCGCAAAAAACCTCTCCTTGTGATCAAGTTGTAATTTTGATTTTTCAGTATTTTCCACAACGAACTCCTCCATGTAGATATGTTTGCTAAAGTCAGACATTCAGAAACCTTTGATAATACGGATACAGGTATTTTTATCGTATAACTCGTGAAAAATGCATTTAAAAAATAAAAATTGTTTTGCGGTAAAAAAGAATTATGAGTTATTGCCCAGTCAAGCCATTACACAGCGTAGTGTGGTAAAAGTGGAAGAATGATCTATAAACTGGTCAAAAATTAGCAAAAACAAAAAATTACTGAACTTCCTTTTGCTGATTATATGGTTTTATTGAACGATTCACCTAGTGATTTAAAATCTAAATTAAACCTATTGCATTAATATTGTCAATTATGAAGTTTAGAATACATTGAAAACCTAAAGTAAGTTATTTTAACTCACCTGAGCGCAACGTGCTCTTTGTGAGCTATTGAGATCGCCTTTTATCCGTCCGTAGTCCGTCCGTGCGTGCGTGCGTCTAAAGTCAACAACTTCATTTAAACAACATCTCCTGAATCGCTAAATGGATTTGACCAAAATTCACAAAAATCATTCTTATGATGCCCTCTATTACAGTTGTTCAAATTATTTTGATTGGTTGAAAAAGTAGGTCACAGGAGCTAAAAATATGTTTTAAAAATGCAAACTTTGAACATCTTCTTCTACAAAACTGCAAGGCCTAGAGCTTAGATATTTGGTGTGTAGCAATGTCTAGTGGATCTCTACCACGTGTGTACAAATCATGTCCCTGGGGTCAAAATTGGCTCCAACCCAGGGTTCACTTGATTTAACATAGGCTTATATAGGGAAAAATAGAAAAAGTCTTCTTCTCAGAAACCACAAGGCCTGGAGTTTAGATATTTGGTGTGTAGCATTGTCTAGTAGATCTCTAAAACGTTTGTCAAAATCATGGCCCTGGGATCAAAATTGGCCCTGCCCGGGGTCACTTTATTTTACATAGCTTAAATAGGAAAATCTAGAAAAATCTTCTTCTCAGAAACCACGAGGCCTGGAGTTTAGATATTTATTGTGTATTTTGCCTTATGGACATTTATCAAGTATGTTTAAATGGCCCTGGGGTCAAAATTGGCACCGCCCATGGGTCACTTTATTCTACATAGACTTACAAGGAAAGAGCCTTGTCAGAAACCACAAGAACATGGGTTTAGATATTTGGCCTTGTGGACCTGAACCAAGTTTTCAAATCGTGGCTCTTGGGTCACCTGATTTTATAGTTATGACTATCAAAATTTGGACCACGGGTACAGTTTTTGTGTGCAATTAAGATTATTTTGCTGTTTTATAAAAGGCAATGAAGGCAATATTAATCAGGTGAGCGATTCAGGGCCATCGTGGCCCTCTTGTTTTCGTAAAAGAGGTAGACTTTTGTAAAATAAAAGGAGGGCATACAATAGAGATATTAGACTTTGTTAATACTTTCAGTTATATTTGTTCAGCTTTTAATCGCATTGGTTCCTTTCATAGCAAAATTGAACATGTGTCGTAAAAAGGAATATAATAACTGTCACGAAATAACTTTGAATTCTACGACTTTATGTCAGTCATTTAATTCTATGAAACTACTCTTGTGAGCTTTTAAACGTATCCAATTTTGCAAACGTATTTTGAAAGTTCGAAATAGTACTTGTGGAACTCGGACGTCATTATTTGTATGTCGAACGTTTTGTGAAAATAATTAGATTCGGTGTGTAGTATTTGTGTAGTACTCCATTAATAACAACACTGTTGGATTGTATAAACAAGGTCTAGATGATTGTTGATTGGGTTTACATAGTAAAGACATTGTTAGACAAGTATAGATTTTCATATGTTATTCAAAACCAAAACCTTATTGATAGAAACTTCTCCTCCTCTTTTTAAACAACTTTTTATTGAAATTTTTACCAAGGAATTGTACGGATTCTTAATCAGATGCATTGTGTTAGATCCGTATGTCTCTTGAATCATACCTAGATATTGTAGCAAATGATTTTGAAACATAATTGTACAAAATGAGAGTATCGGAACATACCCAAAAATACAATCAGAACACTTTTTTTAAAGTCCTATTCCTAGAGAAACCAAATGTTTGTTTGTTTGAAATAAGACAGATATCGAAGATGCATTTCATTTGCATATGTCCTAAATATAATAAATTAAGAAGATAATATCGTATCATCTGATTTAATATTAAACCATTAAACCATCTGTATATATATATATATATATATATATATATATATATATATATATATATATATATATATTCCAAACATATGAGAACTTTCATTAATCCTGCACTTTCTACTAATAATTCAATATCATTGAAAAACAACACAACAGTAGTTAAAAGATGAGTTAATTTTCTAATACTGCTAATGTTGTTGTCTAGGCAAATAATTAATGTCATTTAGAAATGCAGCATGTATACTTATAAACTATATCCACCATTGAGGTCAATATGCATGTACATTACGTTGTATTTGTGGTTATGCTGTACGGTGATGTACAAATGTACAAGTCGGAAATAGGATTATGTTCCGTTCTGTACCAAAATGAAGAAGCCAATAATACTATCCTTTCGTATAATTATTTAACATAACTTTATTATCTTCAAACTTTTCAGCGGTTCAAAAGGACATGACGGTGACCAAAAATATTAAGTTGTTCCTTTGTAGCTTTACACAATCGAACATTTGTATACCATTTAATTGAATATATTATATGAGAATATCAAATGCTTTGATATGATTATATGACTGTTTGATAATGATTACAGAATTAAATTCAATCACATCAAATATAAAAATATTAGAAACAAAATATATTATTGAATTTCTAAAAAATTAAGGAGTAAGTAACTTGATCAAACGATTTTGGTGAATTTGTGTATTCAGTCTACATGCAAGTTTGTAAAAATTAGATAAGTTAAAGAAAATCAAAATTTTATCAATTATAATGTTTGACCAAGTGTTACACTCTTGTTCTTAAAAAGCACAATTAATTTCAATATTTTCGGTCACATATTTTCCATATATCTTTACTAGTGAAAACACTCACAAACAGTATTTTTAAATTAATTTTTTTAAAAATTTTTAAAAAAAAATTTAAAAAAAAACCTTTTTCCCAACCTTTAAAGTTTTAATTTAATGTATTTCTCTCTTACAGTCTTCAAATGTTTAGCTATCCTATAGTTCCCAAACTTTAGTATGAAAAAATCACTTATAGAAATCTTTTTATACATTATAATTAAAATTTTTTTTTACAAAAATGAGAAACAAGATAAAAAGAAAAAAAGAAAAAGCCTCTGATTGATTGCTTATACTATGAATTTATTTTGAAACTGTGTTATACTATCATTTTTAAGAGCTATTTCTCCCTCAATTGTTTTCTTTGTTTCAAAATAATTAAGGAAGTTTTCAAAATTTAAACAACCCTTACGTAACTTTGTTATGTATATATAATATTTCATTACTAATATGAAAATTTAAAAAAATATAATTACTCATTGTTTTGTCATATCCAAAACTTACAATTTCAAAAAGTGAAACATGTATACCTTTTTTAAATAAATGGTTTAATAAACGATTCCACAATTGATTTCTTTACACGACCAAAATAAGTGTTCAATCGTTTCAACATGCATATTACATAAATCACATAATTGACATTCGACAATGTTACATTTGAACAAGTATTCATTTGTGGCTATTAAACATTTTAAATATTTATACTGAAAACATCGTAAAGAAACGTCTATCGTTGATATATAACCTTGCATATATATATTTTCCCAATTTAAATCACTTTTATTTAACCATTTATGCCAATTGTTTTCAGATTTAATTTCATTTTTCTGTCTTTTTGTAATTGATTTTTTAAAAAAATTATCTTAATTTTCTTAAGATCCTCTGGTATATTTTGAATAAGCTGGTTATATTTAAGATAATCTTCTTTCGGAATATTGTATATTTCAGAAAAACTTTCAAAATCATAATATTTATTTGTAAAAAATTTAATAAATATTCTTATTTATTACAACTTATTAAAACTTCTGTCAAAAATATATTCTTTTTACATATTTGTTTAACATCAGCTTCAGTTAATTCACCTTCCAAAAGTACTTTCCCACCGAGGTTGTCAATAATGTTTTTATATATACTTTTCATGCATCCCTTATTTTCTGTATCTAATAATCGTTTAATCCAGCTAGCTTTCAATGCATTTAAGAAAAAATTTATATCCGTCAATTTTAACCCCCCTTCTCTATAATTTTGATACAATTCGTCACGTTTTATTTTATCAGGTTTGCCGTCCCATAAATAGGAAAATATATCTTTTATAATTCTATTGATAATCTCTTTAGGTGGATTAGGTAATACTGTAAAAGGATATACTAGTTTTGGTAAAGCAAAAGTTTTTATAACTACAACTTTCCCCATAAGTGTAAGTTTTCTATGTTGCCATTGTTTTAAACAGTTTCTAAATTCTTCAAGTTTTGGATAAATATTTTGTGTTAGATTGTGTTGTTTTTCATTGTAAAAATTAATTCCTAATGTTCTTGCTGTTTCCGATGTCCACTTAAAATTCTTTTCCTTACAGAATTCAATATTTGAATTTTTTAACGTGCCTGCTCTTAATATTACAGATTTGTTATTGTTAAGGTTTAGACCGGATATATGACCAAATTGTGTTATTACATGTACTAGTTTCTCGAAAAAATCTTCCATTGTTAAAAAATGTTGCATCATCTGCAAATAATGTTTGCTTTATTTCTATTTGGTTTAGTTCAATTCCTTTAATTTCTCTATCATTTGCTATATAATTTGATAAAATTTCAATACATATTACAAAAATTGAAGAAGATAACGGACAGCCCTGTCTAACTCCGTTTTTTTATTTCAAAACTGTCTGAAAGATGTCCATTGTTTATTATAATACTGTTTATTCCATTATAAAATAGTTTTATCCATTTTATAAGACTATTTCCAAAATTATAATGTTCAAGACATTCAAATATAAAATCATGATTTAAGGTATCATATGCTTTTTCAAAATCTGAAAAGAATAATAACCCTGGCTCATTATTTTCGTTAAGGTAATCTATAATTTCAAAAATCAGTCTAACATTCTCCCCAATGTATCTTCCTTTAATAAATCCAGTTTGAGAATATGAAATTATTGTGTTAATGACTTTTTTAATTCTATTAGCTATGGTTTTTGTTGCGATCTTATAATCGACATTCAATAAGGTTATCGGTCGCCAATTTGATAAAATAGTATTATCTTTCCCAGTTTTGGGTATTAAAGAAATTATTCCTTGTTTTTGAAGTTCTGTTAAATTTCCATTAGTATATGAGAGATTTATAGATTCTATATAGTAGGTTTTAAGATCATTCCAGAAATATTTATAGAATTCAACTGTTATACCATCAGAACCTGGACTTTTGTTGTTTTTCATTTCTTTCAGTGCTTTATGAACTTCATCTTCTGTTAATTTTCCTTCACACGATTCTTTATTTTCGTTACTTAATTTGTTATTTGGTATTGAGAAAAAGTCTATCATTGATTTTTTGTTGTTCTCTCTTTGATAAATACCCTTATAAAATTTTACTTCTTCTTTCAAGATAACTTTTTCATCAGTTATATACTGATCACCTACTTTTAATTTTTGAATAGTTTTCTTTTTTGCATGATGTTTTTCTAAGTTAGAGAAGTATGAGCTATTTTTTTCATTTCCTTCAATATGTCTTGCTTTTGCTCTTAATAATAAACCGTTTATTTTTGCATCAAGTAAGCTTTCTAATGATTGTTTTTTATTAAATAATTCTTTGATTTTTTCTGAATTAGTGGATAGAGTGATATCTTTTTCTAGCTTCGAAATATCCTCCTTGAGTTGTTTTTCTAATTTGTTTTCCATCTTTTTTTTATGACTTGCAAATTTAATTGTTTCGTTGCGAATTGAACCCTTGATTAATTCCCATTTAGTATTTGGATTTGCATTTATGTTTATCTCTACAATATTTTTATTTCCTTTCTGATTCTTTCTTGATATTCTTTGTCAAGTATTAAACTATTATTTAATTTAAAGTATCCTGGACCTCTTTTTTGACTGGTAAATTCTAATCTTAGTTGAACAATTGAGTGATCCGTTTTATACCCATATCTTATAACGCACTTTTTAACCATGTTTTGTATATGTTCTGATATAAGAAAATAATCTAATCTGCATGATATTGTTGAAGTGTGATTTGAGTGCCATGTAAATTGCTTTTTTGTAGGATTTTTATATCTCCAAACATCAATTAAGTTGAAATCTTCAATTGCTGTTTTTAATTTTTCTCTGCACTTTTTATGTGTATAAGTTTTACCATTATTTTTATCTATGAATGGGTTTATTGTCACATTAAAATCACCACCAATAATGATAATTTCACCGTACTTACTTTCAATCAGTTTATATAACTCAGAAAATATATTAGTATTATCATCGTTATATCCATAAACATTAATAAGATGAACTGTATCTTCATTAATCTCTAAACTTACAATATGCAATCTGCCAGCTATTATATTTTTATATTCTTTTATTTCAAATTTATGTCCCGGATGTATGAGAATTGCTACTCCTTCTGCATTTGTTTTCACTCCACTGCAATATATTTGTCCACCCCATTCTTTTTGCCATTCTGCAACTTTGTTTTCAGGTAAATGAGTTTCTTGTAAGAAATATATAGATTGTTGCTGATCTTTTAACCATTGAAAAACTTTATTCCTTTTAGATTGTTCGCCTAAACCCTTAACATTCATAGTCATTATTAAAGTTTCCATTTTATATCAAGGTATTTTTTTTTCAGAGCTAATTCTTTTTTCAAACCATTCTTTAGAATTAAATAAAAACTAAAAACTAATGAAAAATATCCATACATCATTTTCATTTTTCTTGAAATTCTTATTAAGTAGCCGTTTAACTTCTGTTTCTTCGATTTAATTACGTCTCACCCATAAAAAGACGTTTTTGTCTTTTACATAGAATATCTGTCCGTCTATATATCTATCTATCTAGCTATGAAGCACCCCCACATACTTACCAAGTCTTGATAAGTCTGGAAAAGGATGTCATTCATCAGTCAATTAATTTTGTGATGAGAACATACTACTTTTAATGATCTAGATGTCACAGAGTTACCTGTAGCGCTTGTATTTCTGTATTAAATATATATTTTTATAATTCATATATGCTTCACGCATTTCACTTTAGTGTTTTACAATTAGTGAATAAGTGCAAACAAGGGAAGATAATCGAGATAGAATTCGCTCTGTCAGGAAAGGGTCTCAGTAAGCATCGAAAGTGCTGTCATTGCTGTAGTGTAGTTGCAGAAATGCGACTTGGGCTTTATTTTTATGTGACCATCTTGGAATATGAGTGAAGTACATTTTATAATTTCTGATATTTTAAAAATAGAAATGAATATATTTATGTTTCTTTAAATTTGAAGTCTTCATTCGAAACACATTTATTGGTATTTTTTGAAAGGCTGCTTCTTGAAGAAACATAATAACACTATTTTACATTATTTCAGGACATTTTCTAAACAATATCGTGTTTTATAGTGGATATGTACATATATGCAGATTAAAAAAGATAGTCTGCCTTTCAGAGAAAATAAGTTTTCAACACACACACACACACACACACACACACACACACACACACACAACGTTTACCGTATTGACATGTTTATTTAAGTTATCACCAAACATAATTATTCATATTAACATTTTATTAAAACCTTATGATATTAAGAAAAAAATATTTACATCGTATCTATTCGGCATTCGGTAGATTTATTTCGAACAAATGGGTAAATTATCTTTTTAAAATGAGCCAACGTTAAAATAAGGATCATGGTTGGTTATGCGATTTGCGCCATCTATAACAGCTCCACACAAGGGGCGATCAGGAATTTTCTCCTGATGTCTTACTTCTCTTAGGCGTTTTTGCGACTCACAAAAAATACTGACCTATGCGACGCTATAAATCTGATTCATGATCAAGGCCATAATAAAAGTTGTTATAGATTTACTTGTATTGTCCTGATTCTTTGACTAAAGTCTTCGCGAAAAGAATTTTGTTCTGTAATATTAAAAACGTGTGTCTATTTTATTTACACTTCAGGTCTAGTGTATTTGATCAATAGATATGAAGTTTCGTATATTATTTTTATATCTTATATTCAGTCGCATGAGTACTGAGTATTGTACATATGGTGGAAATAGATAGAAACTGGCATAAGTAGGAAGGAAATTATTAGTCATAACCATAATTATTTCATTAGATCTCATAATGTAAAAAAGTGTGCGTACAGGTAAATTGAAAGAAAGAATGAGATTTAAGATTTGCAACAAAAGTTTTAAATTACACTTGTAACCCATGTACGAACACCAGAATTCCAACTGTTCTTTTATTTCATACAATAAAGAAAAAAGTATCATGCTATGCTTTGATTTAGTTTATTGAATATGATTTAACATTTCCTTTAACAATCAGGTTCTAGTACAATTAAGCACTTTTGTATTGAAATACAAATATTGACACATTTAAATTAATGTTAAATCACATGTTCAAAATAGTCATATCAGTTATTGTTTGTTCCTTGTATGGTTGGCTTTTCAACGACAACGGCTGGTGCTCACATCCCATGTTCTGACGAATCTGTCGATATATTCCGTACTTTTGCCGTATGACGTCATCAGGTCGTTGGATGGCTCGTTGTCATAGGTACCCAGGAGTCCGCTTGTTTTGCCAAAGTACCATCCGTTGAGTTTCACGGCGAATGTATCTTGGTCACGATCGTAAATCACTTCAAAGTGTCCAGCGCTATCTACGACAATTTGTCCGTCAATGGTGACGACTCTGAGACTTGTAGGTAACGTTACGTTCTGGAGATCTTGCCCATTGATGTAAACCTTTAATAAGGAACACGTTTTTTAAGTCCCCTAAGCTACGTATCAAACACTGTAGTATCTTTTTGTGTAGATTGGTACTTTTCTGTATTGACATTAGGTTGGTTTTTAACATACATGTAAAATATACAAGTAAATATGAATGAAATATAGTATATTCATATTTCTATCGTAATAAAAGTTAATCTAAAGATTGCATTTTTATTTCAATTACAAATCTTAAAGAAGGAATAATTTAAAAACTTTTTTCATGCAGTTTTCAATATTTATTTAAATTAAGCAAGTTTAAATACGTACACAAGAAAGGAGAAGCTCTCAAAATAGTGCAAGACATTTGTAAACATATATACTACAGCAAATATAATTTTACCTTCCCGTTGGACTCAGTCACTACAGAGATGCCGTTGGTGAGGACAATAACGCTCTCACTGTTGCCGTCTTTGTTCAATATCATGGAGAAATTGCCGTCGACGAAGTCACGGGCCAGCAAATATGTACAAGTGTTGTCGAGCTCATACTGTCTGCCGTCGAATGTTGTGACAGTGTTTCCCTTAATAAATGCAGTGGCTGAAACAAACATATTATAAATATAAGTCTTTGACTTACTTGAAGGTAGGGTATCTGCGTACAATCACATACTCGGAGCCATATATATAAATAAATTTAATAAAATGCGTTTACCTTCAAATGGAGGCAGCCATGCTGAAACATCAGTTGATGGAAGAGAAACTGTTGGTAGTCTTGGAATATACTTCTGAGCTCTAGACACCAATGGGGACACATCTACAGTTGGGATAACATCAAGAGACCTGACAGGAATTGGAAGATGTAATTCTGTTTGAATTTCTCCGTGTTCTGGGTCGTAGACTGTGACCGAAGATTTTGCGAAATTCATCACTGTCGCTTTGATGTCTCCAATTTCCTTCTCAATTTCACTTTCAATCCAGTTGATGATGGCGTTTATAATAATCTGGGAATTTTCACGAATCTCCCAGTATTTATAGGCATGCTCACCCTGAAGACAAAATGCCGTTTCATAATAAATGTATATTACTTAAATTCGTGTGCGTTAATTGTTAAACATTAACGTATTATCAACGTCTGCATAGTTATTTCTGCAAAGAACTTACAAAAAAAGAAGAAATAAGAAAATCGGTAGAACCGATGGATGCTCCCCGAATAAATGCTAAATAACAAAGGGCAATAACTCCAAAATTATGCAAAACAGAGTTGTGGTTCTCAAATACTGCACTTTTCCCCATTGAGATCTATCTACCTATGAAGTTTCATGTCGATACCTCTTATACTTTTTGGTGCAATGCTCCGGACAAATTTTAAGTATGAAAATTAAAAACGGGCTATAACTTCAAAATTATGCAAAACAGGGTTGTGGTTCTTGTACACTGAACTTTTCCTCATTGAGATCTATCTACCTATGAAGTTTCATGCCGAAACCTCTTAAAGTTTTTGTGTTATGCTCCGGACAAAATTAGGACGGACGGACGGACAAAGAGGCAACTATATGCTCTCCCTTCGGGCAGCATAAAAAGAAAATAAATATTTCTCACAATAAGGGCAAGTCAAAGGCTAACCAAATTAAAAAGAAACAAACATCATAAACAAATACCTGTTGGAGAAGAGTAGGGTTGATAAAATCTCTTGCTCCATAGATGGCGGACGTGTATCTGTCAGCCATATTAAATTTTGGGATGTTCTTCATGTTGTCTAAGTACTTCACATAGTCATTGT